>CM076248.1:17393901-17578901 GCA_038380765.1 Odontothrips loti | reverse complement strand
GGCGGCCACGACCCACACGGCCAGGATCATAGCGAGGGCGAGCCGCTTGGAGCGGCGGCGGCGCGAGTAGTTGAGCGGCTGCGTCACGGCCAGGTAGCGGTCCACGGAGATGGCGCACAGGGATAGGATGGAGGCGGTGCAGAGCAGCACGTCCAGTGACACCCACAGGTCACAGAGCACCCAGCCCAGCTCCCACGTGCCTGCAACAGGGGCGCAATTACATTAAGACCGGGGCGTTCACACACATTAACGCAGTCGTTGCTGAAATGTCATCACGCACAACAGAGGCGCCGGCGCCCCCCTCCCTGTCGGAGCCGGGCCGGTGAGCGCTCGGCACGGGGCCGGAGGGGGGAGTGCTTCGGAAAATAATTTGGCTCGCTTATGCAAATGAGGACGGTGACGGTGCTGTGAGGAGAATACGTTAAATGATATTAAAGTCGTCGACCGGGGAGTACGAAGTAATATAGGCCGCAAGCAATCTCTTTTAATGGGCGGCAACGACTGGAGGACAAGCAAACGCAAACCGACCTGACCAATAAAAGGGAAAGTTAAATACCGCCGCGGGCCACGGCGGCCACGGCGGGGGTGGGGCCGGGGGTGGGAGCAGCTTGCACCGGTACGCCGAACCCGTCCCGCTGTCACTCCGACTCGTTCGCCGCCAGAGAGCGCCACGAGAGCGTGGCGCGGGCGGGCGCCAATTTTCAAAGCCGCGCTCCGCTCCGGCGCGCGATTGCCGGCCACAAAGCAAACGCGACGGTCGCCCTTTTTCGCGGGAAATTACGATTGCTTTTATGGAGCCACGTTATTGGCTGTCGGCTATGGGCGCGTTAGCTGGGTGTTCGGCTGAAGCTGCTGCCACCGCGGCCGGCGTCATGGCCACTCACCGCTCCGCGCGTGGACGCTCACGATCCCGCACTTCGCAACGCCTATCGGGCGGGCGGGATAGAGCAGCGGAAAACATTTGTGTTCTCTGGGTCAGCGAAAATTTCGCTGAAGTTGGCAAACTTTACGCTGGATCAGCGAACCTTTTTATTTCATATTTTGATTGGCTATAGGCGCCGACAACGGCTCACCCGCGGCTCACCCTTGCGCACCCTCTCCCCCAACCAACAAGACCCCGGGGTCTCGGCTGCGCTTAAGGCTGCGGTTGGGCTGCGGCAGAGCTGAGGCTGCGATCTGCTGCAGAACCTCATGAGATCCCAGCGGACGGAATGAATGTGAATGGGTTCTCAGCGGTGCGGTGGCGGCGCGTGGTGGGGCGGAGTAATCGGCTTTGTGCAGAACACGCGGCGCGCTGCTGCTGGCTGCAGGTGGTGGGGGGAGCGGCGCTGACAGAGGTGGGCGCTCGCCTGGGCGCTCCTTTCCCGGACGATAGGACAGGATGTAATTCCTTCCAGCTTTTTCATTAGGGGCAACACGCCACAGCTCTGCTGCGGTCGTCCTCCACAAGCACGCACTGCACCGCACTGCGGGGTAGGGGGGAACGACCTGCTGCTGCACTTGCGGCGTGTGCAGTGACGGAGCGCTGCACACTCCAGCGCAGCCAAACGATCCGGCACGGGCTCAAGGGCGTCCTATACCAGCAATTAGGGCTGCGGACGTGCAAGGGCTTCATCGCCACAAACAGTTAGTGCAAGGAATCCAAGCCAGGGCGAAAACGGTGAAAAAGAAGAAATCACACTCAAACAGTGAAACAATAATTTTTTTTTTAGAAATCTATAAAGTTTTCCGGATAAAGTGCCGATTTCGAAGAAGGACATGTTTTTTTTTTTTTTTTTTACCTAGATGTGATTTTTCTTCAGCATGGTTTCGTAATACCTGCACGGAACCTAGAGAGAGTTAGTTTCTTATACCGGCCGCTGACTTTGCATTGCTGCTCCACGACCCTGGAATTGTTTGTGAGTGATTTATTGTTTTAAACGCCAAGGGCCAAGGGCTACCACAGTTGTTGTTTTTTTCCTTTCGAAAAATGGAAAAGGGGTGTGTATTGTGGGTATGTGCGGTTAACAATGAGGTCCACACACTGTTCTGTTCTGCTCCCATTCCAGTTCCATGGAAGGCACTCCCGGGTACACAACACGCACATTGCCGGCGTTAATGCGCTATTCAGCTGGGGGGCGTAACTTGGCACCTTTGCCACCTCGCTGTTAAGGGATTTCCCTATTTTGGTTCATCGGCGGCGCTGGCTGGCGCTGGCTGGCGCTGGCTGGCGCTGGCTGGCTGGCTGGCTGGCTGGCTGGCTGGCGCTGGCTGGCGCTGGCTGGCGCTGGCTGGCGCTGGCTGGCGCTGGCTGGCTGGCTGGCTGGCTGGCTGCTGGCGCTGGCTGGCGCTGGCTGGCTCTGGCTGGCTGGCTGGCTGGCTGGCGCTGGCTGGCTGGCTGGCGCAGACAGACGCATCCACCCCGGCATTACCTCTGCTCCGCTCTGCTCCGCTCAGCTCCCGCCCCGCGAGGCGTGGCTGTTGCCGAGCGCCGACCTCAACAGGGGTGCCCTTTATTACAACACACACGAACACATAAAATTGCTCTTACGCTTTCTCCCCTGACACACTCAGCCCGTTTCTCCTCCCGCTCTCTCTCTCTCTCTCACCCTCACACGTGTGCCCTCTCTATCCCTCTCGCACCGGCGCGTGGTGCTTCTTTGGTTATCACCATTGCAATAACTGCCCCGCAGCCCTCGGCCGCCGCGGCCGGCTCGGATGCTCTCATGACCTTGAGAGCTACAGCACAGCTTACGACCCGGCGGCCCGTCGAGGAGGAGCAGCAGAGCTAGCGGCCCTTAAACAGGTTTAGCCGCTGGAGTCGCACCTGTACTGGCACTCACTCCTTGTCTCTGATCGGAGAGTGCCTCGTGATGCAAGTCTACGTACACCACGATTTAGAATCAGAATTTGACTGTTTGGCCCCGTGCCGGGGCCGTGCCGGGGCAGTGCCGGGGCCGTGTCGGGGCCGTGTCGGGGCATGTGACTCCCGCTTAACAATTTGATTGGAATCGGTGTGAGGCGGGGCTGCTGTACCCGGCTGTACCGCGCTGATTTATAGCCCGTGCCGCACCCCACCACCCCGCCGGGGTCCCTACCTCCAAGTGGGCTGTCATTGGCACTACTTGTCTTGTGACGAACCCGCCCCTGATTTATCGTTAGTGCTACTGATTTACGCCATGTGGGGACGGGTCGGCACGCATTACACAGCGCTGCCGCTGCCGCCGCTGCCGCCGCGTATGCGGGAAAAAAAAGGGGTGATGGAGGACGCGGAAGAGCGGAATCAAATGGATGGTGGAAATGTCTGCAAAAAAAAAAAAACTGATTTAGCTCCTTCCGCGGCCCTCCCCCTGCTCCCTATGTGATATGACAACCGTCCTCTCCATCATCATCCCAGAGCACGCGGCCCCGCGGCGCGCAGCACCCCCCCCCCCCCCCCCCACCACACACACCTCCACACACCTCCACACACCTCCACACTCCTCCACACACCTCCAGACACCTCCACACACCTCCACAAACCTCCACACACCTCCACACACCTCACAAGGGAGAGTGGAGGGAGAGGGCTCCTGCCGTATGGACGTGAATGATTCACAACCGAGTGCTGCGCTGCTGTTATTTTGCCCCCTTTTGGACTGGAACTCGATACCAGGTCGGGCCGTTTGTGTGTAATATGCAGCACCGGGACCATCCACTCCCCTCGTCCAGAGTGCGGCGGGGGCCGGGCGGGGCCGGGCGGGGCCGCCGGGGTACGTTCCCAAACGTTCCCAAGCCCCGTGACGACCCGGGTACCGCTGCGATTTGGCATATTCACGCACGTCCAAAGATTTATCCGGAAGAGTCCGGCAGCGGCTTGCATGCGGCCACGGACAACATTGTGAGTTATCGACGGCCCACAGTCACCAGGGCCCAGCCGAGCCCGCTCCCTCCCCGACAACCCCGCGCCACACCCCAGACCATCATTTACTCTTTTCTTTCGCCGCCCTCGGCGCTGGTAGTAGTGAGCTCCATGGCTACATAAGGGCTGCTTGCGATGCATCGCCGCCCCGCCACACCGCTCTCTCTCTCGCTCTCTCTCTCTCTCTCTCTCTCTCTCTCTCTCTCTCTCTCTCTCTCTCTCTCTCTCTCTCTCTCTCTCTCTCTCTCTCCCTCCCTCTCTCCCTCCTCCCTGTTGGAGGCTGACAGGTGAGATAAGGACGATCCATCCCAACGCGTTGTGCGCCGGACGGGTCGCAAGACAGACGGGTCATCAGCCGCAGCCGCAGCCACGCGCCACAGGGGGTCCCGCAGGGCGCGTGCCGCTGCTCTTCCGTATTCGCCGCCTCCATTCTTTTGACGTTACGTTGGCGGGCGCGTTAATGCACAGAGCTCGCTTTCCTCTCCGGCCCTTCCTTCCTCGCCATTGGCCCTGAATGGAGGTGTGGTGGCGGCCCCCATCAATCACGGCACACGGCCGGCAGCCCCATGGCCTGATCCTGGCCTCGGCTGCACGGTCAGCGAGTTACAGGGGGCTGCGGGCACACCCGTGCGGCCCCAGAGGGGTCCGGGCGAACCAAATCTGGAAACGAACGGGCAACGATAGGGAGACAAGCCGTGCGCCCAGCCCAGCCAAGTGTGGCTCACCTCTGAGCATTAACATAACGGAGAGGATGTCCTCCCCAAGGGCGCCCGGAGCGGAGCGGAGCAGCGGACCCGGTGAGGTGAGGCCCCCGTTGTTTTCGTGGCCGCCGTGGCGCGGGGGAAGGGTGGCCCTGTGACCCACCGCCAGCAATCCGGGGGAGGGAGATACGGTGTCCGGGGAGAGGTTCCTCTGGCCGCCGCCGGCCACCCCCGGCAACCCCCGGCCATCCCCGCCACCCCCAATCACCCCCCCCCCCCCCCCCCGGCCATTCTGCAACGTGTTGGCTGATGCTGTCAAGGACGACCACCGCCGGCGCCAATCTTCAGAAAAATCCACACCGTCACCCCCCCCCCCCCGCCCCCTCTCCGACTGCGTTCCTCCTGTTTCCTTTATCCCGGCTCGCCCAAAACAGCAGTTCCTCTCTTCGCCGCGATATCAAAGTTTCACGGCTACGACCACAAAAAACGAACCCGTAACGCTGAAATATGGCCGCTTCGCACGCTGCTGGCGATTCTCGGCAGAAACTGTGTTTTTTTATTTACAGGTCGGAAGCGATTGTCTCATCGAAGAGTCATGCGAAGCGAGGCGCCGACTGCACTCGCCACCAGCCCGCAGCCCGTGGGGGATACGTGTGCGTCCGAAGAGGCACCCTTTTAGTTATTCATTCTTTTTTTGTTGTCATATCTTCATTTTCTATTTGTATTCATTTGTGTGTGACTAAAGCAAAGAAAAGGTGAAAGAAAAAAAAAAGTTGAAGGTTTGTCATAGTGTGTTCCCCGATGTGCGGCCAGTCGCCTCCGCTGCTAAGCTGGGCGCGCGTAATGAGGCATACGGCTAAGTCTTGGCGAGGTCGCAGGGGATGTCGCCACGGCGGGGACCACGGCACGGCCACGGCACGGCCACGGCACGGCCACGGCACGGCCACGACATCGCTACACGCCGCACGGCCCTGCAAAGCCGATTACCGGAGGGCCATACGCGGCCATCTTGTCTGGCAGAGGGCTGCAGTGACCTCCCCCCCCTCTCCCTTCTAAACTTTCCTGTCACCCGGCCACACGCTCTGTTCCCTGATTCTACTCTGCCTGGGCCCCGACGCATTTTTCCATGATATTTCTATGCAGCGCATTGTGACAGACAACAACGAGCTACTCTGTTCAGAAAAAGAAGTAGGGGAAAATAACAACGGTATGCAGTTTGCACTGCCGTGTATGTTAATACCATCAGTGCTGTATACATGTTCCCTCTGTGCAGTTGTAACCGCCGGCCCATTACCATACGAGCAAGTCAGATAAACAAATTAAGCTGCAAGGCCACTCTGCAAAACAGAAACAGAACGAGGCGAATAATGAGGACGCAGGGGAGCGAATAATAATTTCCGTCAACTTCAGAACCAAACACGGAACGTTACTTTACAAGATAATTCCGTTCCCTCCGTTTCTGATGGGCCGCTGGAAAAACTTTGGGCCCGCGCAGTTGTTGCGTTCGTAACTAATTCTGAGTGCCGGCTAATGTCTCCCACTCCCCTTATTTTACTCTCTCTCTCTCTCTCTCTCTCTCTCTCTCTCTCTCTCTCTCTCTCTCTCTCTCTCTCTCTCTCTCTCTCTCTCTCTCTCTCTCTCTCTCTCTCTCTCTCTCTCTCTCTCTCTCTCTCTCTCTCTCTCTCTCTCTCTCTCTCGTGAGCTATGGCTCGGATAGGGGACGCTGACAATGGCCAGTTCGTCCTCAGCGGCCTGGCGACACCGGATGCACCGGCTTTGGTAGCAGCTTGGCCACCAAAGGTTTAGTAGGAGAGGGAGGGAAGAGGAGGGGGCGCGATAAAGGTGAGAGGACGGGTATAGAAGGAGATGGGCAGGCCGGGGTTGGGAGAGCGGTTGGTGTCATGTTGTTGGATTAGACAGGAAGGGGAAAGGGCGGGGGGGGGGGGGGGGGAGGCTGCGGTTGGGGGCTGAGAAGAGAGGGGTGGAGGGTTGCGGCGCCGCCTGGGAAAGGCGGAAGGAAGCGATTGGCAGCAAATGAGGCCCCCCTTACCCCCCCCCCCCCCTAGTGCTCCATGTGGTGTTGTGAAGGGCGCGCGTATCTGATCCGACAGGGGGTGGAGCATGAGAACCCGTGCCATCGTTGTCTTTTTGTGAAGCGTCTCTGCCTTCTGTTTCGAAGGGAAAAAGGATAGGGAGCGTAGTTAGTATGTCTGCTCGTGGGCGCCACTCACGCCCTCTGCCTTCCCCGAACCCGTGACTAATCGCACCAGACGGCGCCGGGAGGGGGCGTTGGAAACTCAACACTCTTCCCTCGCAGTGTAAGTATAGCTGCGCTGTGCCGAGTGTCGTGTGTAGGCGGTCCGGCCTAACTCCCCACTGTCCCTCTCAGCGCAGTAACCCCCAGCGAACTCCTCTGCTATGTGTGGAGCCACGTGAGGAATGTCCACATGACGGTGCTAATCACAAACTACATACTTATTCGTTACTGCAAGTTACTGATTCCTATCGATTCGTTATTAAAATTTCCACGAAAAAGAGTTTGTTACAGTGTTCTGCGGCGGTTGAAGCTTTCCATAATAGCGACTCCTTTGTGTTATAGTTGTACTTCTCCTGTGAGATCGATATGCGTTGGCTTGTTGGCTCATCAGCACGATAGGCACACACACACACACACACACACACACACACACGCCCACAAAAAAACACACACACGTGCGCGCACTGTACCGTGCAGTGAGGGGGTTTGTAGCGATATTGTCCGGCCCGGGTCGGCCGACCCCGCGGGGCCTTCGGCCGTGCGAGCAGGGCGAGGCCCCACGATGTCTGGCCCCCTCCGGCCCCCTCCGGCCCCCTCTGGCCCCCTCCGGCCCCCTCCGGCCCCCTCCGGCCCCCTCCCCAGCCTGCTGCGTCCCGTCCGTAAGGCGAAAACGTAATTTGGCCGCGGGCAACACGGGTGGGCGTCGTCCCCGTAATGGAAAGGGCGTGAGGGAGGCGAGGGCCGCGGCGAGGGCCGGCGAGGGCCGACGAGGGCTTCTCGAAGCACGGCAGCAGCGTAATAATAGCACAATATAGCGCGTCATGTGTCTGGTCCGGGGCCCTCCGGAGCCCTCTGGGGCCCTCCGGCACCTGCCGAGAACCTCCGGGACGGGAAGCACTACTCGCACTAGACCTCATATAGAATACACCCTCTCCGAGCGCGGCTTTTGTCCGAGAGGAGAAGGCGATCCATAAGGGCTGCCTTCCTTGCAGACAATTAGAACACGCACATCCAATCCAATCAGGGTAAGAAAGCGGGCAAGAAAATCACAATAGGGGGAAAATCAGGGAAGCGGGAGAAAAAAAAAAAAAAGAGAGAGAGAGAGAGAGAGAGAGAGAGAGAGAGAGAGAGAGAGAGAGAGAGAGAGAGAGAGAGAGAGAGAGAGACATACAGACAGACAGAGAGAGCACAGGGCAGCCGTTTATGTAAAACAGGAGAAGCTCCACAAATGCGGTACAGTATGCTCGGAACTGCGGCCGGGGCACTTCAGGGCCGTTCCGATTCAAATCGAATTGGCGGGAAGGCCACTAAGGCCGGGGCAGGTCTGGCAGGGAAGCCGAGGGGGAGAGGGGGGGGGGCAGACAGGGCAGCCGGCCGGTTTTGGGATAGAAATCTTGCGAATGACATAAGTTATAAATTAAAATTTTCCTTGCGGCCTACCATTTCTCCCCGTCGTTTCTTTCAAAACAATGCTAAGTTATGTAAGTGTGTCGGAATCTATTGTAAGATATTACTACTAGACGTCTTGTTACAAAGGGCTTCCAGGCATATGGCAAGTCTCTATAGCGCCTGGTGGGTAGGCAACTCCAGCTCCTGCATGCACACGTGTCGTGCGGGCGTGCCTACCCCGACATTCGCAGGCGCTCTGCGTAAGTATTATATGGGGAGCGATCAGAAACCACGAAATCTTTCACGGAATGCTTGGCGGGTGTGAGAGTGGCGCTGGAGGAAACTGTTGCTTGGCGCGAGCTTGAGTCTCCCACAGACTGAAGGCTTGGTGGGTTCGATTCCCACAGACGGTTCCACGCTATTTTCCGCGCGCTTATTTTTTTTTTAACGTGAGATAACGCAAATCAAATTACTTCGATAGTTTCGTGTCACATGGTCTCTGAACGTAGCCTAACGACGTGTATCGCACCACTCTGTTTTATCAGAGTAGTCCATGGTCTTGTAAAGTAGTAGTGTGCAATTCAGAGACGAGAGCGACAACAACAAACCCGGCCGGCCGGCGGCAGAGGGAGCTCTGATAGGGCCCTGGGCCGGCTGGGATGTTTGTTACGCGGGCTGTCTCCGGCCACCTCGGATCCCATTCCATCCCGGCAGGGCCAATCTTGTTTCCTTTCCAGAGCGCTTCCCAAAGTGAAGACAGCGTTCGCAAAAACACACCTCGGGCACCGCGAGAGGGCGCCGCGGAGGAGGGGGTTGGGGCGGGGGCTGCGGGGGCCCGGGACGGACTGGGACGGACCGGGCAGCAGAAAGAGAGTACGAATCTGCGGCATCTCGTGGTGGCCGGCGGCGGCGGGGTGGGTACTTGTGTGGGCCCGCCTAGGCTAGGGCCCTCTGAGGCTAGAGCCCTGAGGCTGGGACCCTAGAGCCCTAGACCCTAGAGCAGCCCTAGACCATAGAGCCCTAGGCCCAGGCGGTCGGGGTCTCGGTGCGCTGGGCACAGAGGACAGAGAGGTTTTGCCGACGGCCGGGACCCGGTGGGGCAGGGGGATAACGCGTTGCGAGAGATAGCCACAGCCACAGCACGGCGCCGCCCGGGCCATGATGAATTCGAGCCGCTCTGGTGTTGGCTGCCGGGGAGAGGGGAGAGAAACCTGGGGCCTTCCGCACGCACAAGAACGTCGTCAAGACTTTGGGCCGGACCCGGACCGCCCGGCCCGGATCCCGGCGGACCCTGGAGAAAGCGGGCGCGGAAACAGAGGGGCCCAACAATAATTATTGCTCGACGGAGGTTCGGGTTGCGGAGGGGCGCACCGTAGAGTTATACAACCCCTGGCAGAGCCCTGGTAGGCGTGAGCTGACGTTCACATGTGATGTACCGCCCGGCGTCGTACCGCAGTTCTGCCTCAGCCATCGGGGGCGGTGGACGCGGCACAACAGCAGGCCCTGCTTATCTTTTCGAAATGGTTGCTCGCGTCCCCGCGGCTTTATAGTCCCGCGGCATCCGATTAAGGAAACCTTATCCGGAGAGCTTTGAGAAGGAAAAGGTAAGGGGGAGAAAAGGAGGTCCGATCCCAGCGTGCCACCGGCCGGCCCGGTCCAGGCAAACGGCGCTGAGTTACAACTTAAGAGATTCTCTGCCGGGATAAACCGGCGTATCCGCACGGTGTTCCGGGCCGGAGGGGTCGGAGGGGCCGGAGGGGACGGAGGGGACGGAGGGGACGGAGGGGATGGATGGGCCGGAGGGGACGGAGGGGACGGAGGGGACGGAGGGGACGGAGGGGAAGGAGGGGCCGGAGGGGACGGAGGGGACGGAGGGGACGGAGGGGGCGGAGGGGACGGAGGGGACGGAGGGGAAGGAGGGGACGGAGGGGACGGAGGGGACGGAGGGGGCGGAGGGGACGGAGGGGACGGAGGGGACGGAGGGGCCGGAGGATCCGCCACAGTCCTGGTCTGCGCGCAATAGCTTTGATCCCCCCGTGTCCCTCCGCAGACCCCCTGCGGCCCAAGGAGCTGCAGCCCCTATGCTCCTCGTCTTCCGGTACTGTCCCAGCCCCAACCCACCCCATTAAGACGTTGGTGGTGGTGTATGAAGCACGACGCTGAGCACGGCGCAGTTTAGGAGCACGTGTGTGTGTGTGTGTGTGTGTGTGTGTGTGTGTGTGTGTGCAGCACAAGCACAAACGACTCATTGACGTCACGGGTCCGATACAATAACGGTGCCCGAGTTGGCACAGCACACCGCAGCAGCCCGGAAGTGCTTGCCGCTGGAACCCTTTGCCTGCTCAGCCCAAGCGCCCCCGGCTGTAGCAGTAGCGGTGTGGTGGTGTGGTGTTGAGGTGAGGCGTCCGCTCCAACCCGAAAAAAATCGTTCGCTAAATGTGCGTATCCAGATGTTTTCGCTGCGAATAATTGGTGAACTCAGACAAAAATTTTCGCTGAGTGAGCGCATTCTTCGCTGGAATGAGGAATGAGCTAAAAAATGTTGAGGCGCGTTTTCAGAGGCCAGAATGCACTGGACCAGCGAAAAATTCGTCTGGCGCCGGTGCCAGGGGACCGCAGTCACCTTGGGCTCCACGGACTGAATGACTAAACTATGCGTCTGCTCATTTCCAGAGTCTCTCTTTCTTGCCCGAAAGCGGACGTGGCCCGCACTACAGTAAGAACAGCAGGCCGCAAGGCCGGGAGCGTAAGGGGCCGCAAACAACTTGTGTAACAACTAGGTCTACACGGTCTACACAAGAAATTAAAAGTCGGTGAAACACGACACTGAAGAAACAAGCGGGACCACTACGGAAGAGAAAGGGGAAGATCAAAGAAGTTTAAAAATTCACGAGATGGTTTTTGAAAACGCGGAGGGCAAACAAGACAAAACAGCTAAAAGCATTTAGCGTACACTTAAAAATTGCTTAAAAAACGCTGGATTGGAAAAAAATTTCGCCGTTCCAGCGGATTCTGACCTCTGAAAACGCGTCTCAAGATGTTTTCGCAAATTTTTGTCAGAGTCTGCGAATTATTCGCTGCATCAGCGAAAAAAATCTGCATACGCACATTGAGCGAACAATTTTTTCAGGTTCGTGTGGTGGCAGGCGTGGTCCTCTCGTACGTTTGCTGCCCCGCCGCCCCGCTGGGCCCAGCAGGGCTCGGCAGAAACAAGCTGGGCCCACACAGCGCAGAACAGAACAGCAGAAAGGAACGTGTCTGGGGACGAGACGGCTGGCCGGGAGGGAGTCCGCCACTGCTGCTCTCTGTGTGTGTGCCGAGCCGGGCAGCGACACAAAGCGGGGACAAGCCCCAAGAACAATGCTATAATTTGCAGAGGAATTTTTCGCGGGCGGGTCCTAGGCGGGCCCCGGCGGGCCCCCGCTGTGGCCGGGCGTCGGGTCTCTGGCCGGGGCTGGGCTGGGCTGGGCTCCAGACCGCCCGGACCTAGCTGGCCTCGGCCTCTGAGGCTCGCTGCCCGGACCTGGCCGGGGCTCACGGGCCTTACGGGTCTCACTGAGAGAGTGCGGTAGGGCCAGAGTAACAGAGTGAGAACGTGAGAGAGGGGAAGGGGGGTAGACAGAGACAGAAACAATGAGAGCCGGAGACGCGACGACAGCAGATGGAGAGAACAAGGGAGCGAGTGGAAGGGAAACAGAAAGGGAAGTCCCCTGCTGGTTATTCTTTCTTACCAATCTGAATAATGAATCGAAATAAAGTGGGAGAATCTAGGTGCGCAAAGTTTGGGGGCTGGGCACCACACCGAGCGGGGAGGGGAGAAAAAAAAGTTGAAATGAGCCAACAGTAGAGGTGTGCTATCTTCCACGAATTTGAATTGGTTTCGATTTACCTCACGCGTTGAGCTAATACTTCCCGGGGTAAGTACGCTGTGACCCGCGGGGGTGCTGTGCGCGCTGCGCGCCGGGAAGTTTGGAGCGCCACTCACACGGTTGGCAGCGCTGGCAGCGCTCATCCTGTCTGCACAAGTCACAAAGTCACAAAGTCACACGCCACACTCTCGAAAGCATTTCTCACCTGACAAGTTCACTGATTTTTTTTTTCAATCCCGTCGTGCACCAGACATTGTAGAATTTTCACGAGTCAATGTCGTGTAGGCATGGTCAGGCATAAGACGCTGGAAATCCCAAAGTGATGTCCCTGACGTCTGCTTTTTTCAAAATTGCCAGATCAAATCCAATCTATTTTTTAATGTCTCGCCGCGCCGCTTCCTCACAGAAGAGCAGGTGCTGGCCAGGTTGAGCCCCTTTCAACAGCCCGGCCCACACTCAGCACACCCCCAGTCGCGAAACTCGAACGGCGCGTCGCAGAAAGTTGGGCGTCGAGTCCCCTCCGCCCCCCCCCCTCTTCCGGCGCCGCGCTGCTCAGTCCCACCCCAATTCGAGATTTTGCTTAAGTGGCCCCAGCCGAGGAGCCGGGGGCAACTACTTTGCCTTTAAACAGTCTACACTGCGATGAATAATTTCGGCGAAGAGGAATTCGACGGTATACAGGATTCGTTTCCCGGTTAAAGTCCGCGCTTTACGAACGTATCCATACGCACCGCTTATTCGAAACAGTCACCGCAGATCCGGGACTGTGTGTGGTGGGTGGGCGCGCGCTCACATGCAGATCCGATGGATCCGATCCGGGTGGGAACCCGAGTACACGCAGCAGCCGGCATCCGGCTCGGTCCCTGGCCCGCACACTCAGTCTGCAGGCACGGCGGTGGCGGTCGGGTTCAGTTACCCACTCGCACCTAACTGATCAAGGGCACTTGTCGATAGGTCGATAGTGAAGAGCAGGGATCGTGGCCGGCGGGGCCATCTGGCCGCATGACCCCACATGTTATCGCCCAATCGCTCCGCCCTTCACCTTTCACACCGTCGTCTGCCCACGGGCACTGCAAAAAAAATAAAATTAAAGAACAGAATAAAATTGTGACTACCGTGAAAATCCATGCATCGCTAAATATTGCCACAAAATTCCGGTTTAAAGTAGTTTTAGGATGAATTAGAAGAATGATTAACTTTCAGATCAGAATGCAGTTCAATCGGTGTGCAATTTGAATTTTCTCAGTATTTTCAGTCGATCCTATTTCATTTTTCAAAAAGTGGTTTTCAAAAGTTTGACCGGATTTTTTGGTTTAACCGTTTGTTCTTCATAGAGGAAACAGAGGGGAAATGGGGCTGAATAAATGCGAGTGCGTCCCAGGACAGAGTCGCCGGGCGCCGCGGGACGCAGACTGACAGTGCCAAACTAACCCAAACTCTACACACTTCGTGGCGAGAGTCATGTCTAGCTGCCTTCCCGCCTGCTGCTCAGAGCAGGGGGGGGGGGGGGGGGGTTAGCGGAGCGGCGGAGCAGCAGAGAGTCTCCTGTTGCGCGTGACGACGCGGGCCGCCGGGGGCACACGCACCCCCTACGGGACCCAGCTCGGGTCGGCACTGGGACTGCCTTACACTGACCGCCGTTGGGTCCGCCCCCGCCCCCGCCCCCGCCCCCGCTACCGCCCCCGCCCCCGCTTCCGCCCCCGCCCCTGCCCAGCCTCCGGCCGTGCGGGCTGGCCTACCCTTGCGCTCCCGCAGGCACTCAACATCGCTGTCGGCGTAAGACCTGGATGAAAATCGCACGTACTTTTTTAATGGTCGACGCCCCAACAAGAGAGCAGCCCTCAGACCCTGCAGAGCCCAAGGGGGCTGATCAGGGTCTATAGGCTAGGTCTTTACTGCACTTAGCCTTGTGCGATGTGAAAGAGAGAAAAAAAATTCCAGCGCTTACAGCACCGAGTCGCCCTCGTTAACTGAACGAATAGTGTTCATAAAAAATTGTTAATCACACCTTCGAAATTTAAGATAAGAATTTTTTTTGTCGCGATGATACATGTTATCGGTCCGGTGCAGATGTGTGTTGCGGCGGCAGAGTGCGGGGGTGGGGTGGGGCGGCAAAAGCACCTAACCTAACCTAACCCAACCTAACCTAACCCAACACAACCAAACCTAACCTAACCTAACCAAACCTAACCCAACCTAACCTAACCTTACCTAACCTAACCTAACCCAACCTAACCTAACCTAACCTAATTCAACCTAACCTAACCTAACCTAACCAAACCTAACCTAACCCAACCTAACCTAACCCAACCTAACCAAACCCAACCTAACCTAACCTAACCCAACCTAACCAAACCTAACCTCAACTAACCAAACCTAACCTAATCTAACCCAACCTAACCTAACCTAACCAAACCTAACCCAACCTAACCTAACCTAACCTAACCTAACCTAACCTAACCTAACCTAACCTAACCTAACCTAACCTAACCTAACCTAACCTAACCTAACCTAACCTAACCTAACCTAACCTAACCTAACCTAACCTAACCTAACCTAACCTAACCTAACCTAACCTAACCTAACCTAACCTAACCTAACCTAACCTAACCTAACCTAACCTAACCTAACCTAACCTAACCTAACCTAACCTAACCTAACCTAACCTAACCTAACCTAACCTAACCTAACCTAACCTAACCCAACCTTATCTAACCTAACCTAACCTAACCTAACCCAACCTAACCCAACCTCACCTAACCTAACCTCAACTAACCAAACCTAACCTAACCTAACCCAACCTAACCTAACCTAACCAAACCTAACCCAACCTAACCTAACCTAACCTAACCTAACCTAACCTAACCTAACCTAACCCAACCTAACCTAACTCAACCTAACCTAACCTAACCTAACCTAACCTAACCTAACCTAACCTAACCTAACCTAACCTAACCTAACCTAACCTAACCTAACCTAACCTAACCTAACCTAACCTAACCTAACCTAACCTAACCTAACCTAACCTAACCTAACCTAACCTAACCTAACCTAACCCAACCTAACCTAATTCAACCTAACCTAACCTAACCAAACCTAACCTAACCCAACCTAACCTAACCTAACCTAACCTAACCTAACCTAACCTAACCCAACCTAACCTAACCTAACCTAACCCAACCTAACCTAACCTAACCTGACCTAACCCAACCTAACCTAACCTAACCTAACCTAACCCAACCTAACCTAACCTAACCTAACCTAACCTAACCTAACAACCTAACCTAACCTAACCTAACCCAACCTAACCTAACCTAACCTAACCTAACCTAACCTAACCTAACCAAACCTAACCTAACCTAACCTAACCTAACCTAACCTAACCTAACCTAACCTAACCTAACCTAACCTAACCTAACCTAACCTAACCTAACCTAACCTAACCTAACCTAACCTAACCTAACCTAACCTAACCTAACCTAACCTAACCTAACCTAACCTAACCTAACCTAACCTAACCTAACCTAACCTAACCTAACCTAACCTAACCTAACCCTAACCTAAACAAACCTAACCTAACCTAACCTAACCTAACCTAACCTAACCTAACCTAACCTAACCTAACCTAACCTAACCTAACCTAACCTAACCTAACCTAACCTAACCTAACCTAACCTAACCTAACCTAACCTAACCTAACCTAACCTAACCTAACCTAACCTAACCCAACCTTATCTAACCTAACCTAACCTAACCTAACCCAACCTAACCCAACCTCACCTAACCTAACCTAACTAACCTAACCTAACCTAACCTAACCCAACCTAACCTAACCTAACCTAACCTAACCCAACCTAACCTAACCTAACCTAACCTAACCTAACCTAACCTAACCTAACCTAACCTAACCTAACCTAACCTAACCTAACCTAACCTAACCTAACCTAACCTAACCTAACCTAACCTAACCTAACCTAACCTAACCTAACCTAACCTAACCTAACCTAACCTAACCTAACCTAACCTAACCTAACCTAACCTAACCTAACCTAACCTAACCTAACCTAACCAAAACCTAACCTAACCTAACCTAACCTAACCTAACCTAACCTAACCTAACCTAACCTAACCTAACCTAACCTAACCTAACCTAACCTAACCTAACCTAACCTAACCTAACCTAACCTAACCTAACCTAACCCAACCTAACCCAACCTAACCTAACACAACCCAACCTAAGCTAACCTAACTTGACCTAACCTAACCTAACCTAACCCAACCTAACCTAACCCAACCTAACCTAACCTAACTTAACCTTACCCAACCTAACCTAACCTAACCTAACCCAACCTAACCTAACCTAACTTAACCTTACCCAACCTAACCTAACCTAACCTAACCCAACCTAACCTAACCCATTCTAACCTAACCCAACCTATCCTAACCAGAACGGTAGCATGGCTCCGCCCATTTTTGTGGCGCCATCTAGCGATAGTGAAATGAAACTGAATGCAGAATGCGGCAACAACGACACTTGCTGAGGGGAGAATGGAGAATAAAACAAGACAGGCATGGAGAACGCTTTACCGTTCTAGGACAGGCTCGTTCTTTGGGGCTGTTCATATACCACGTGGACACTTAGAGGGCAAGGGGGGTTCACGAAATGTCCACAACTTTCCAGGTGAATTCAAATGATGAAAAGTTTTGATTTTTTTAAAGTGATGAGCTCGTTACACTCATGCACTATTGGTCGAATTTGTTTTTTTCGCGGTTTTCCTTTTATCTCTATTAATTGGTAGTAAGCGTTTCATTTCAATAATTTTTTTTAAATTCAAAAGTATATTGAATCATCAAGATTCAGACCCTGCAAATAAAAAATACAACAACAACAAAAAACGGCAAAAATGGGTGGGTCCTACCTCGTCCCAGACTTCCGTCCGGAACCGTTCCTGCTTAACTTCGGTGTTCGGATGGGAACCGGTGTACCAGGAGTTGACCGCCGCTAAGACACAGGCACGACGCAGCCACCTTGGTAGGCAGGCTTCCGCAACGGCCAACATCGCCCCTTCCGCTGACCAGATTTCAGGAGTCAGCCCCCTTCGACCAGCCAGTTGGTCTGTGGCCGTGAGGCCACTCCCTCGCGGATTGAGAGGGAGGTAGGATGCCCAGATCGTACACGGCCGAAGCCGATTGTACTCTACTCTTCTACGCCATGTATCCAAGTAGGTGTTGCCCGAATACTCCAGATTCCGAGGCCTTACGCTTGAAAAATGTAGAAGGCCGAACCCTAGGCCACTACATTTAACTTCTGCCGAGTCTTGGCAAGCACCATTCCCCTGCTCGGGCGTCGAACCACTGAGTCAACGAGTGTATTCAACCTCCGGGGAATGGCCGCGGCCCAACGTCCGCGGTCACTCAGACAACACACTTTGAACACGTTCTTTTGGTATATTTTACCCACCATCCTCGGTCGGCAGACTTCAGAAAAATATTTACTCCGGCAAAGAGTTGAACCTCGAACCTTGCGGTCGCCGACCGGTCCGCTAGCCCACTACGCTACGGAGCTATGGTGGAGGGGAGCAGCGCGCTATTGATACTTAAGCCACTGTTGTCCCGCAGACAGCAGCACCGTTGGCTCCGAGAGATGGCGCTAGTGGTCAACGGCGTTTTCTGGCTCGCGCTGCTGCTATACATACAGCAAGTTACTCTAGTCTCCGGGCGAGTCCCCTCCGCACGTGCGCAGAGTTGTCGATTTGAGGGCACCAGTGGGGCATGTTTGAAGTGATCGACACATATGTTTTTTACTGAATGGTTAGGAAGCAAAGTGGTGTGAGAGTGTTGAATTTTCTAGTTAAAAAGAGTATGCTATTCAGGAGTCAACAGGATTCTCTCAGAGGAAGCAAAGAACGAGTACAAAGCGGAATAGTCGATGCAGAGAGCTTCTCGCTCCGCTCGGGCTCAAAAAAGTAACAGAGAGAGAGAGAAAGAGTTTTTGCCTGTGATGGCCGCCATACCTTCGTACTGATCCCCGAGGGGCGAGAGTGCCTGAAAGTGTTGGCACTAACTACCACCTCACTAATACCACTTTGGGATTACATGTGAGATATAGGCCTCATTAGAGACTGGGTGAAGTACGCAGGAGAGCTCGAAAACGCGCTGTTTACCTAAGGGCCGTGACGTCCCCGCGCCGTCACGGCCGCTGCGCGCGCGCTTATCTACGATAACGCTCCGCTCCGCTCCGCCCCCGCTCCGCCCCCGCTCCGCCCCGCTCCGCCCCGCTCCGCCCCGCTCCCAACACGTGCGTCCCGGCGAGCGCAGAGATGATTGGATTAGCAGTCGGAGAGAAGAAGCCGAAATAATTGAGCGTGAGGCGGGCCGAGCAGGCGGCGGGTGGCGAGGCGTGTCGGGGCGATACGCGGCGTCGTTATATTTACCGCGAGCGCCGCAAAACATCGCGCGTGACGCTCATTTTGCGTTAACGCCCCAAATTGCTCACCCCCTCCCCTCTCACCCCCATCCCATTGCTTCGGCGGCGCGGCGGCGGCCGACGGCGTAAAACTGGCGGCACCAACACCACCACCACTATCACGACCACCACCATCAACACCAACACCAGTACCACCATCACCGCGCACATGCACGGCGTCCTTAACAACCTCAGTACCGTCACACGCACACACACACACACACACACACACACACACACACACACACACACACACACACGCACGATTTCCCGCGCAGCATCCCAGCGCCGTATCTTGCCGCCGCCTTGCCGCCTGTTAGTCCCGGGGCTGGACTGTATCGCGCTGGTGCAGGGCTGGTAAGGTGTAGGGACGGTGCGGAGGGGAGAGGGGAAGGGGGGGGGGGGGAGGGGAGGGGAGGACAACGTTGGGCCGGCAAAGGTGCTGCTTCTAGGAAAGTTGGTGTGCCGCTCGGCCAAAGACATTACTCATTTAATAGGGCTCTCTTCTCTGCAACGTGCGACGGAGGGGGAGGGGGCGGGGTCGTTCGTTTACACGCATGGACACACGGCCTACGACGGTCCGCTTTTTCGCCCTAAAGAGCGCGTGGCGTGCGCGTGGCGTGCGCGTGCCGGCCTCTGATTAGCAGGGCTTCGATCACCTGGCGCCCGCACCCTGTCGACTCTCCCAGCCAACGTCGTGATCAGCAGAGTGATAAGGGAGGTGAGAGGGGGAGAGAGCGAGAGAGAGAGAGAGAGAGAGAGAGAGAGAGAGAGAGAGAGAGAGAGAGAGAGAGCGGCGCCGTGGACGCCCTGCGGGCAATCGGACCGCACCGCGGCTACACTTAATAAACGGCCGTGTCGCTTTGTTAACGACGCACAGTGTTTCGTCACCTCCCCGCTATAAATGAAACTTTGAGGAGAAAAGTTGTTAACCTGCGCGTGCGGCCTCCCTCCCCATCGCCCCCCCCCCCATCTCTGTCTCTCTCTCTCTCACTCCCTTCTGTGTCTACTCCGTGTTTGATGCACAGAATGAACACAGAATTTTCAGCAGATTGACCGAAAACGATTAAGCTACGCTGGCAAAAAAAATGAGGGAATCAGCGGTGCAAACGGAAGTGCAAAAAAGGGGTAGAGACAAGGCGAGAAAGGCAGTTGGCCCAATTTCCGTCGTCGAGATAAACTTTTAATCTTTCATTCCATGGGGAGAAAAAAGTAAAATGAAGGGGGTGTGACGGAAGAAGTGAACGGGATGGAGGAATGCCGTCACCAGTTCTGTGCGCTTTTCGCAGGGATGCGCCCCGGCCGCCACATCGTGCTGCACTCGTCAGTGAATTCCTCCCCCGTCCCCTTCTCCGCCTGGCCTGGGCCTGGGCCCTCGGGCGCTGTGGACGGTGTTGGCGGTACCGGGTGTGCCAGTGCTGCCTGTACTGCCCACGGCGTTCACACGGTCCGCTCCGCAAATGATCAATTATTCCTTATCGGAAGGGGATATCGAGGCGCGTGTGGCACAGCCCGCGGCGGCCGCCGCCGCCGGGGACGTGCTGACGGTGGTGAGGCTGGACAGGAACTGCTGCACGATTTGGTGTCCGGCGCTCCAAGGCGGCTGCTTGACGAACGGCCTGCGGTGGACGGCCCCGAGGTGCCGCCCCGCTTCCGCCGGCCCGTCTGGCAGACAAAACAGCTGACGGCGGCGACCGCTGCGCCTCCCGGCGCCCCTCAAGCCCTTGGGTGGTGCCGAGGGCCCTGATGCCGGCCGGAGCTGCAGGTGCCGCGGGGAGGCAGACATGACGGGCGCGCCCCGTCCCCGGCCTTGTCCCCGACACCGTCCCGGTCACAGAGTGCCGCCCGCCGAGGGGCCGAGCCGAGCCGACGAGAGGTGGCCCCTGGGCGCGTTAAACTTGCATGGGCCGGCTGGAGTCCCGTCGGCGGAGTGCGGCCGCGGGTCCGTACGGGCGTCCACCACCTGGTCCCCAGCGACACCAGGCCAGCGGCCGGGCCGGGCCGGGCCGGTCAGGGCGCCGCAGTCAAGTGGCGTGAATCAAGTCCGAGTCAAGCGCTGCACTCCTGCGGGGGCGGGGGGCGGCCGCCTGGACGCCCTTCACGGGGAGGCAACCGATTGCCGCCGCCCGCCGCCCGGACCGCACGCACGTATTTCACATCCCCGCTGCCCCCGCTGCCCCCGCCGCCCCCGGACCCGGACCAAAGAGAGCCGTCGTGGATATGTGCCCCAGTCCCCAGCGGGTAGCCCACAAATAAGGGCACTCCTTCATGCAGACAGCAGCGCTCGCTCGCTCGCTCTACAAGGCCCGTTCCGCACGCCCCCTATTCCGAGGGCGTGGCGGCGGCCGGACGCAGGCCGATAGTCACCCCCCCCCCCCCCCCCCCCCCGCCGCCCCCCGCGTACCTATGAACACCGCAGGAAACCAGAGGGACCCCCCGCAGAGGGGGCGTGCGGCCGGGGGAGTTTGGCGGGGAGGAGCGGGGAAGGGCGGGGGTTATTAAGACCAAGGGGTTAGAGCACTTTATGACAGGCCGGGGCCCGGGCCCATGGGCTGGGCTGGGCTCTGGGGTCGCCGTCACCGTGCCGTGGGCACCGCGGCCAAATGTCCGCGGCCCTGATAGGGAGAC
Source organism: Odontothrips loti (assembly GCA_038380765.1). Classification (NCBI taxonomy): domain Eukaryota; kingdom Metazoa; phylum Arthropoda; class Insecta; order Thysanoptera; family Thripidae; genus Odontothrips; species Odontothrips loti. The sequence goes on along the minus strand of CM076248.1, from coordinate 17,557,711 downwards.
ACAGCGACCCCCACCGCCGTAACGCCGACGCCACGATCGTGTCAACGACAACCCGCCCCGTAAATAGAACGGGCACCGTGGCTCGCAGCCCACGCGGACAGCAAGTGCGTGTCCGTCGACCAGAGTGACTCCGGGATCGTGACGTTCGCGAATGGAAACGTGAGGCGCAGGGCGGCGGGGGCGGGCCACTGCCGAGCCGAGGTACGGCCGGGAGTGTAGGACAGGGGAGCGGAAGCACAGGCCTCGGTGGGGGCCGCCGCCGCCGCCGCCGCCGCCGCCGCCGCCGCCGCCGCCGCCGCTGCTCCAGTGAGATAGCGACGCTTTCCACGCGAGGATGCCGTATTTCTTTCCACTTGATTTCCGTTCGCTCGCGGCGGCTGGTTAACGCCGCATCCCGCTGGGCCCGGGGTGGGGCTGGCAGGCACCGTGTCTGTCCGAGGCCAAGGCCCCCCCGTGGGGCCCGCGGCGGGACACGTCCGCCTCCTGACACATGGCCCTGGCCCCCGGCAGCCCCGGACACAGCCCAATGACGGCGGCCAGGCGTCCCGGAACACCCCCAGGGGACCCGCGACGGACACAGCCCCGCCCCCGCCACTCGTGATTAATATTTTTCTCCCAGTCTCGTTTCGATGCGCGTCCTCTGAGCGAAAAAAAGTGGGATGGATTGTGACGACTTAGGGTCTCGACCGAGGGGTCTCTCACTCGTACTATAGAGTTTTTTTTCCTAAATATTTTTTCCTCTATTTTTTTCATATTTTGCCGATTTGTTTTGTGTATTTTTCTGATTTTTTTTAGAGTGTACATTTTTTTTTTTAGCGAGAAACCCCCCGGTATCGACAGCGGTCCACTCACCCATGAGCTGCAGGGCGACGGCGGGCGGCAGCACGAACACGCCCACCAGCCAGTCCGCCACGGCCAGCGACATGACGAAGCAGTTGGTGATGGTGCGCAGGCGCCGGGTGGTCATCACCGCCACGATGACCAGCGTGTTGCCGATCTGGACACACAAAAACACAACGGAGGCGGCTCAGTCCATTGTCGAGTTGATGACTGTTGATGACCGGGGCGAGAGGCGGGCGCATGCACGTGCATGGCATAATGAGACCCATCCGGATCCCTCCGGGTCCTCCGTGGCCTCCGGGTCCTCCGGGTCTTCCACGACTCGAGCGGAAACAAGCCTTTCCGGTGCGGGCTGGATCCCGAATAATAGGGCTCATGCCAAAGTCCTTTCGTCCTTGCCATTCCTTTGGCACCCGCTTGCGCCCCCATGCCCTTTCTCCCTCTGTCTGTCCGTACGTCTGTCTCTCTTTCTCTACCCCCACCCCATCCCTCTCTCCTCTCTGTGAAAGGTATTAGGACTCCCCCATCCCCACCCCCTCTGGTAGCGAAAGACAGAGAGGAGCTATGCTCTCGTACCCTTTCCCAACTTACATACAATCCGGGGCTACTTCGGGCGCCACTCTGGTGGCTGCGGGACCAGCTCTCAGAACGCAGTGGCCGCCGGGTACTGGGCTGGGACCCCCTTGGGGGCCGCTGGGCCGCTGGGCCGCTGCACAATGATGGAGGCTTGCAGCAGCCCGGTCCATTCCGGTCGGGTCCGGTCCTTCTGTTCGAGGGGGGAAATCCCCGTAGGCGGCTTTGCTCGGCGTATGCCTTCTTGACCGCAGCAACGGTATCCAGCAGGCCTCTCTCGCTGGGGTGCGGCACTCCGGTGAATGCCATGCCATTACCATCCCTGCCCCTCCGACTTCCAGCGGTAGCTGCCGCCCCCCCCCCCCCCCCCCCCCTAGTGCCCTTTGGAGGTAGGGCCCCCTTCGAGAGGGCCCCGGTGGAGAACCCCGAGGGGGGCGTCTCGTTCGCGTCCTGATTTATGTGCAGTTCTCACGCGGCGGTCAAGACTGTAAAAAAAAACGGGGGTCAGTGATTCACCGGTGGAGCGCGTGGCGATGGGGGGGGGGGGGTACCGACCGGGACCGATAAATCCCCATAAATCAACACACATACATAAGGCGGCTCGGTGCCGCCCTCGGCCGAATACCCAGCAGTGCATGACCTCAGGGGGGACGTTGGCACGGGTCTACACGACGACGTGGCGGAGGCACGGGCCTCGGGAGGGCCAGAGGCTTGTTCACGTATTGCATATTACATGGGCAGGCTCCCGTCGACCCTCTCTTTCTCTCTTTCTCTATCTCTCCAAGTATTTATATTCATCTCTCTCTTACCACGATGAGGGCGATGACGATGCAGGACACGGCCACGATGGTCAGGTCCTGCCATGAGAAGTCGTGCGGGGCGCTCACGCTCACGGTGGCGAAGGTCGTCGAGTTGCAGCCGAGGCCGGTGAGGTTGGCGGGCAGCAGGCCGGCCGTCGTGGCCGCCGTGGACGTGGGGGCGGGGCCCCCTGGCCAGGCCGCCGCTGCCGCCGCCGAGGCCGTGGGGCTGAGCAGCGCCTCTGCCCCCGCTACGCCTCCGGTGCCTCCGATAGGCCCGGGGCAAGGCTCATCCGACATGCCTACATGCAGTGCAGCCACACACGCCGTCACCTGCAACCAGAAAATGCCGGACGGCCGTCATTGAGTCAGCCGGCTAGGAGCGCCTGTGGACTCGAGGGTAGGCAGACCCGCAGAGCTCTCCGGTCCGGCGGGCCGCCTACCGGCCGAGCGACGGGCGCGCGCCGCTCCGCGCAAAGTAGTCAGCTCACAAGAGATTCGCGACGTTTCCCTACTTTTGGAACTCTGGAATAGGGGAGACGACGGGGTCGCGGGGAACGGGGATGAGGGTACGGCACATTTTGCACGATCTTTCCCGCCGGCAGCGCAGTAAAACAGTCAGCGGGAGCGAGGAGTGGCAGACACAAACTCGCGCGGGCCGCCTGCTTCGTCCTTCCGCACGGAACTCGACATTAATTCCGGAAGCAGCAGCAGCGGCAGCAGCAGCAGCAGCAGCAGCAGCAGCAGCAGCAGCAGCAGCAGCAGCAGCAGCAGCAGCAGCAGCAGCAGCAGCACCAGCAGCAGCACCAGCAGCAGCAGCAGCAGCAGCAGCAGCAGCACCAGCAGCAGCAGCAGCAGCAGCAGCAGCAGCAGCAGCAGCACCAGCAGCAGCAGCAGCAGCAGCAGCAGCAGCCTACAGAGGCAACGCCCTAGAGTGTTCACAAAAGACAAGCTGGCAGAAGCTCTGGCGGAGCCCCCCCAAGTGGCATTAGGCCAGCGGGGCGTGATGTGATGTTCGGGGCTGGGAATCAGCCATAAGGAGCATGTGTGTGTGTGTGTGTGATGTGTGCGTGTGTGTGTGTGTGTGATGTGTGTGTGTGTACCTGTGGGCGGGTGTGCACGGCCCACGACGGCACGGATTATTACAAGGGGAACCACTGATCCGATATGATAAGCTGAGGGAATTGTCACGAACACCCTGTCGTGCTCGAGCTGCCGAGCGTCTCACTGCGTCACCTCTGTTTGTTGTTTGTTTCAGAAAACTCTCAGAAAAAAAAATTGAATTGAATAAAAATTGAAAGAATAAAAGCCGGGTCCCTCGGCTGTTGCGCGCAAAAAAAAAGGAAGAAAAAATAAGAATATAAGAAAATGGCCGGTCTGGTCAGGTCCAGACCGGTGGTGAATAAAACATGGCGCCGTTGACAGCAGGCGGAGGTTTGGCGTCAATGTGATGGGTGGTGGGGACTGGACGGGACGAGGCAGACACAGAGAATCGCTCCGAAACTGAAGAAAAAGAGAAATAAGATCGCGCATCCCATGTGCGTGTGTGTGTGTGCGTGTGTGAGGGCGCCTTTGAAGACGGGAGCGAAAACCAAAATGCGGATAAAGCTTGAAATCACGTGGGGGGTGAATGTAAAATTACAAGAAGCACGTCCTTGTCCTTCTTTTGCACAGCAACGAGATTTGTTTCGGCGACTAATAATTCTTGGCCCTGCCAGCAATATTTATATATAGCCCGCTTCATTGCTCCAGCAATTCATTTTACACTGGGAATATGCAGAGAGGTTCTCCAACAAAAGATAACGACGAACAGACCTGATGCAAAGTGGGAGAAAAAAAATGTAAATCCTTATTTAAATAGGAAGAAGATGATACCAACTTTAATTGTCTTCCAGTTTCTTAATGATTTTTAGGAATTGTCTGTGGAAGCAGAACTTATCTTTTGTTGTATTATGAGGGAGAGCCGAAGATATTAGAAAGGAAAGGAAAGGCAATTTTTGAGCGGCGAGGTGGGTGCAGGAGGAAGGGAGCGGGGTGCTTTCCTTTCCCCGCCCAGGATGGCTCGCATGGCCCGCGAGGGCAACAATGCCACGTGCCGATGCGACAATGCTCGACGCGGACGGATACGGACGCGGTCGACGCGGACGCGGCTCCCCCTACAACGAAAGTACAAGCTAGCTGACACCTCTTTCTTCCATATTATTTAGTTTAGCTGGGCTATGCTAGTGATATTTAAAGAGGCATCATCTGCTAAAAAGGAAAAGTTGTCTCTGTTCACTGCGGTGCTCACCTGTTGGCGGGAAAAAGGACAGTTGGTGAGAGGGTCGGGCTGAGAGTCCGTGGACAGTCAGCGCAACGGGGGCGCGGTGTCACGGCTTGCAATTACACGCTAGGGAATCTCGGTCAGAGAAGGGAGCGGGTGGCAGGAGGGCCTTGGAATGAGCCGGGGGAACAAGGTGAAGCGCGGGGCACGGCACACCAAAGGCAAAGGCAAGAACTGCCGCCCGGCTCAGACGGGGAAAAAATATTTGTGCCGAGAAAAAAAAAACTAGAGCAAGGAAATGATCGCGTCCTTTGAAAATTTCAAGGGGACTGCCAGTACATGGTTCTGTCGCCACAGTGAGGCTTCTTTCACAAGAGTGAAAACCGCGAAAACGAAGGACGTCGGCAATACTTTTTTTAGGCTGGAGTCTTCTCGATACAGTCCCCCCCCCCTTCCCCTCACCCCCTCCCTTTCCCAACCTCTGTGCGGGTCGCTTGCCGCGAAGCAGCGCAAGAGTAGGAGGGGGCGTTCATTCAAAGCGCGCTTGCCTCCGAGCGATATCGCTTGTTGACGCACCTTCCCCAAATAGAGTCGAGTAGGGAAATGTGATGACACACAGCGCGCAAACAGACAGACAGCCGCCCTCGCGCCTCCTCCGTGTTGTGTGGGAACTAGACAAATTGGATATTTTCGGTCCCCTATTTCTTTTCTTCTGCTCGTGTTTTCAAAGACGATAGGCCCAATAACAAACATAATGACCAGTTTTTTTTTGTTTGATAATGAAAGGGTATGTCATTATGAGAATTTCTGTCCGTCTGTCTGTCTCTGTCTCTGTCTCTGTCTCTGTCTCTGTCTCTCTCTCTCTCTCTCTCTCTCTCTCTCTCTCTCTCTCTCTCTCTCTCTCTCACACACACACACACACACACAAACACACACACATCAATGTTTCGTAGTGCATCCGGCACCAGTGCCATTCATTTGCAGCTCTCCCAATCAGACTTGAGTGGAAAGTCAAAAGCAAAGAGGGGATCCACACAGACGAGCGTATGTACGTCCCTAACGGCAAAAAAATGAAAACAAACAACAAACTCTTTTTTTTAAATATTTTTCCTGGGATATTCAAGCGCTCCTCAACAGACCTCCTCCCCCCCCCCCCTCTCCTCCCCTACACACACACATACACTCACAACCCCCCGGAGAAAACGGTCACTCAAAAAGATAGCCAGTGGTTCCGCAGGCATACATACTGTGCCTACAAAGCTCTGTAGGACTTCTCTGGCTCAGCAGCAGTGGCAGTGAGTGAAGGGCGTGGCGGGGCGGGGCGTGGTGTGGTGGGGCGTACGCCGGGGAGACTGTCCGTCTCTCCGCAGTGTGCCCGGGTGCGCCTCGGCGGCCAGGGCGTTTCCTGTTCCTGCGGTCTGCCCCCATGACCTCGGCGGGCGCTGTCCGGTTGGGAACGGACCGCGAGGCGGGCGGCTTCTGTGGCCCCGTGTGGGGCCGGGGCTGTGGGGGCCGGGGCTGTGGGGGCCGGGGGGCCGGGGCCGCCAGACCACCTGGCATTTGTCTCGCCTCTGGTCCAGTCCGCAGCAGGGACCAGCCCACCTGGCATTTGTCTCGCCCTCCATCCCCACCAGCCCGGAGGCCCGGAACATGCCACTGTCCGGGCCCATGCGAGCGCGCGTAAACCCTGGGGCTTATCGTTCGGCGGCGCGGCTCGGGCGCAGCCGACTGGAAGTTTTTACATTGGTCACACTGAAACTGAAAGTCATCACCATCATCAGCATCCAGCCACGCGACCTAAATAGAGGCTTGTTGCCATTGAGTCAGGCTTACTGTACGGCGCCAGGATTTCCGAATAAGTGGGTCACAAGACAAGTGACTCTTTTTCTATTTCTAATAGTGAGGGTGCCGCAACGAACGGGGACCTCTGCTGGACCGGACCTCCGGCCCTCATCGCAACTCATCTCAGAGCTTGTCTCATGGGCATCACCGCTGGTGACACCGGAGCTGGAGGCTGACGGCGTGCGGCGCTAGGCGGGTATTGACGGGAGGGAGAACACGATGCCATCCAGTCTGCTCTCCCTCTCCCTCCCTCCCTCCCTCCCCCCCCCTCTCTCTCTCTCACACACACACACACACACACACACACACACACACACACAAACACAAACACAGTTCCCGAAGAGGGCGTATGCACCAATATAGGTGCGGGTAGGTATTTGTCAAACACATGATCTGATTAGGCGATGTGAGGGGACCGCGGACCCCTCCCCCATTTCCCTCCTACACACACACACACACACACACACACACACACACACACTCAGAAATACAGTACCCGGCCGGAGAAGGCGTGTGTACCAATATAGGTGCGGGTAGGTATTTGTCAAACACATGATCTGATTAGGCGATGTGAGGGGACCGGGGACCACTCCCCCATTTCCCTCCTACACACACAAACACACACACACACACACACGCGCGCGCAGACCCTCGGTTACCTAGTCCACCACAACAGACCCAGAGGGGAGAGGCGTGGTTTGTGCACGAAGGGTTGCGCGGGAATAATATTGAATTCGTTTCGACATCGTCGTCCGCACCGCGGTTACATTTTTGTGACGGCTGGAAATGGGGGGAGGCGGAATCAAATATGGACCCCGCGCGGCAAAGCAGACGGGGCCCCGCGCCCGGTACCCGCCCGGTACACTGTTGTCCGCCGCCACCTCAGCCGATACCACTGCTGCACAGCTTGCCTCTGCAACGGCGCTCGGGTAGCAGCGGTGGCTGATGCGGCAGTAGGCTCGTTGCAGATCTCTACAAGGGTCTTGCCCGGAAATCTTCTGTCTCTCTCTTCTCGTTCGGCGTGAGTGTGACAGAGAAGGGAGATGGTCTTGCCCGAGCTTCCCGCCCGACTGAGAACAACTGCTTTACAGTACTATGAATGGTTTTCTTTCAATCATAGGGGCGGAATGAGTAGAGAGGTGAGGAGGGGAATTCGTGAGAGAGCACAGAGCCAAGCGCTACGGTACGGTACGCAGCGCACGTGTACGTACGGCCCCTCTTCGTCTGTGTGTGTGTGTGTGTGTGTGTGTGTGAGTGTGTATGAGAGTCCCGATGGACGCTCGTCATCGTGACACGGGAGAAATGAACGAAGTGTAGTATACTACCGGGGGACGCGGCCCCCGGGGGGAGGGGGAGTAGAGCCAGGAAAGAGTAGGGGCGTGTAATCATCGCGCCAAAGCAATTCCAATCACTCGGAGCTCTGCGGGGGGGGGGGGGGGGGGGGGGGTATAATAGCAAGGAGCATACGTGGGCTGACAACCCCGACACAAATTATGGGCGGACACATTAAGCGGCCGTGGTAATTACGGGATGGGTCGCCTCCGTCGCCCCCGTTCACCTCAGGTCGCCTCCGGGTCACCGCACTCTCAAAAAATGCATGCTTGACTTAAGCATATCTAAGCAAAAGCACAAGAATAAAATTAAAAATACTCAAATCGAGCAGGCCATTTCCAAAGGGTGCGGCCGCCTCGCCCCTGCCGAGTGTCCCACACACAGCCGTGCTGGCCCTGCTGCTCGCTGTGTGAGGGCGTGGCCGCACGGCTCGGTCATTACCAAATGGACGAGTGTCGCCCACCCCTCCGTCCCGGTCAGCCCGGTCCCGGTGGTGCGCACCGGGTTGGTGACCCTGCGTGCGCGTACCGCCCGGCACCGCCCGGCACCGCCCGGCACCGCCCTCAGGGACCGGCCGGCCGGCCGTGTGGCACGCTCAAACACAGCCGGCACCAGGCGTGGATCCAGGGGCGGCTCAAGGGGAGGGCGATGTACCGCTTTCTGCCCACTTTCAGGCGGATTGTAAAGCGAATTGCCTACCTTTCGGGCGCCCTAGGAGGGGGGGGGGCGCGATCGATCGCCCCATCGCCCCCCCCCCTCCCTGGATCCGCGCCTGGCCGGCACGGCAAGTGTCGCCAAATGAGGCGCGATCGCTATTCTCACCGCGCCGTTGGCGCGCCTGGTGGTCGGGCAACCGCGCGACCTCTGCGTGCGTGCGTGCGTGCGTGTCGTGCGGGCTGGTCCACCCCAGCACTCGCAGGCGCTCGGCGTTATTGCCGTGTTGTGGCTGTTGAATGTACGGGGGACATTCGGACGTACTTAATGGAGGACGCCTGAAGTTGCGTGTGCGAGGGCCACGGGCCGCGGGCCGCGGGGGTGGATGTCCGCCGGCGTAAGTATGGCGTCGTGGGGATGGCCGCCCCCGGCCGCCCCCAACAGCTCCCGGACAGCCTCCCCCGGCTGGTGCCGGCGCGGCGCACGTCAGCCACTACAGCTGCCACCCCTCCCCGCTCCTGGCCACCCCAACAAAGCCGGCTGGCAGCTCCAGGACCGCAAGGGAGCGGCGGCAATCCAATAAAAAGCTAACTGCGTACAGCTCGCGGTGGTTAGGAAGCCATGCGCGTTTGGCGTGTGTCGGGTGCGTGGCGCGTGTCGTGGGCGTGTGTCGAGGACTCGAATGGGGAGCAGCAGCAGCAGCAGCAGCAGCAGCAGCAGCAGCAGAAGAAGAAGAAGAAGCAGCAGCAGCAGCAGCAGCAGCAGCAGCAGCAGCAGCAGCAGCAGCAGCAGCAGCAGCAGCAGCAGCAGCAGAAGAAGGAGAAGCAGCAGCAGCAGCCGTCAGCAGGTACAGCACGGCCAGCAGCGGCGGAGCTGTCATGCCTCGACTCGACCCCTCTCCTCCCAGTAAGTGACTGGGCCGACAGGCTGGAGGGCTGGAGGCTGGCTGTGGAGGTTGGGTCTTCCCTTGCCTCGCCCTCCTCTGCCAATCGGAAGCCAACTCTTTCCTGGCTCCCGCCTGCAAAGCCTGCGTGGCCCGCCCAAAGCCCAGAATGTGGCGTCCGGCTGCCACTCCTGCCTCCTTTGCCACCTTCACCCCACTGCCGCCGCTGCTGCCGCTGCTGCCGCTTCTGCTGCCGGACCCGTGTCACATGGAGTCCGCTGGGGCCGGCCTGGACCGAGCTGAGGCCTGCTGGAATGAATTGGACGGGAGAAGAAAGGTGTCCATTCGCCATTCGACCAACAGGTGCGATTGGGGGTTTTCTTTCCGCCCCTCCATGGATTTGAAAAGGGAATGAATCATAAAAGCATATGAGAGGTGTTTACGTGTGGTACCCCCTGCGCAGAGCAGCTTCTGGACATACACGACACGACGTTTTCAATAGGAACGTCCGGGGCAAAGAGGAGAGAGAAAGAATGGAACGGCGTGAGAAAGTTTTATGAACTTTGACTCTTTGGCTCTGTGTTGGGTGGGTAATGATTCCTGACCGACGGCGAGGGGTCGGCTTACAGCCCTGCCCTGGACCCCACTCCGTTTTAACAACCTCTGTTAAGCCGCGGTTTCAAACCAAACAAGGCGGGTGCGTGCGGCACCACCCGCATTCCCCGTTCGGATGAAAAAGGCGGATAAACTAGGAAAACTCGAAAACAGCGCCGCCACGAACTGCACCGCGCAGACCGATCGAGAACTCGTGGTCCCCAACGACGCTATATATTCCTACGGGCTATTCATAGGGCGTGTCGTAGGCCGTATTGGTGATGCACCATGTGCAGGGCGGCCACACGGACCGAATGTAATCACCCCGATATTGTCGGAGCCGAATCCAGCGCGCTGAGCACACACACGCACGCACGCACGCACACACGCAACACACCGCAGGCCGCAGGCACGGCCGGGCCGAGGCCATCGCAGTGCAGTGGGCAGACGGCACGGGCCCCAGGCCGGCCTCTGGGCCTCTGCCCGGACGGGCCGAGGCCATCGCAGTGCAGCGGGCAGACGGCACGGGCCCCAGGCCGGCCTCTGGGCCTCTGCCCGGACGGGCCGAGGCCATCGCAGTGCAGCGGGCAGACGGCACGGGCCCCAGGCCGGCCTCTGGGCCTCTGCCCGGACGGGCCGAGGCCATCGCAGTGCAGCGGGCAGACGGCACAGGCCCCAGGCCGGCCTCTGGGCCTCTGCCCGGACGGCGCCGAGTTTGTTCGCCGTCCTCTTACTCGTGTTTGCGAGTCTTCCTCCGTTACCAACCGCATTGCAGCCTTTACTTTCGCCGCCCTCCCCGGCCGCCACGGAACTCGCCCCCCCCCTGCACGCCCTCGTCCTCACCACCCTTCACACTCCTGCACCCACCGCTTCGCATCGCTTGCTTACCTTGGACCCTTTTGCAGCTTGTGTGCCTGCGGCCATGACGGGGCCGTGCCGGGACGGGCTGGGACGCTGTCACACAAAGTCAAGAGGGCCCCCTCGCCCTCATCCCGGCCAAGGCGAGTGAGTGAACCCCTCTGCTGACCTCGCCAAGATAGGCAGAGCGCACTGCGCCCTGCACACACCACAGAGTGAGTGAACCCCTCTGCTGACCTCGCCAAGATAGGCACAGCGCACTGCGCCCTGCACACACCACAGAGAGTGGCGGCCCTCTGCGGTTCCCTCCAAAATTGGCTCCCAAACTCGTTTTAGGCCCGAGTGCGAGGCGCGCGGCGCGGCGAGTCGGCGGCGCCTCAAAAGGCCGTCCATATTCCATATTCTGGTCCGCAGCCGTGCGCTCTGGGCGGCGCGTCGCATCGCTGTGACTGCAAAGGCCACGGCCGGTGCCGAGTGTTGTTCCGTCCCGCGTCACATTTGCATTCCATTCGCTCACACTCCACATTAAATCCCTGGATGTCCCATCGTAGCGGCGCGCTGCCGAATGCCTCCGGCCACCCTTTGGCCACCCTTTGGCCACCCTTTGGCCACCCTTTGGCCACCCTTTGGCCACCCTTTGGCCACCCTTTGGCCACCCTTTGGCCACCCTTTGGCCACCCTTTGGCCACCCTTGGCTGGGTCGGGCCTGGTGCCGGTGCGGGGATGTCCTAGGGGTGCCCCGTCCGGGGTCGGGCCTCTGACATGACGGATGCACGCACCACCAGTGGCGGCAGGACCTGAATTCGGTGTGGCATCGTCCGAGTTTTTGGGAGGGAAAAGTAGGTCCGCTCGCCCGCATACGTACCCGTTCGGAGAGCCGCGCTTCTCGGGGAGAGGTTAAGCAGGGTGGCGTGCAGCGTGCCACAAACGGTAAAGAGCTTATTCGAGCCCTCTGTTACGGGCCCATCCGGGCCGGTCTGCTCTTACCGCAGCAATACTGGGGCGGGGACTAATACGGGCACCGGACACAAACAGATATGGCCGCCCGCACCAACGAACCACCAATAAATATATTTCAAAAAATGTCTATGCCTCACATGCACAGCTCACCCCGGCACCACGCCGTGCTCATCCATACGCAGCTGGATAACTGCACCGATTGCTGATAGCGATCGTCCATGGTCCTCAGCCCCACGCTTCTTTGTGTCGTGCAGCAGCTAGCAGGCTTTCGTTTAACGCACTGGCATTAGGGGTGGTTCTGCGAAACTTTTTTTTTTTTAGAAATGAATTTTTTTAGGGGGAAGACAATTTATTAGTTGCACTACGTACGTTCGAGAGCAAACAAACCTTTTTTTTCCTTTAGCAATTAATATTTCGTTGGTTCAACTAAAAAATAGTTTCAAGAACAGAAAATTGCCGCTTGTCCGGAAATCGACTGAAAATTATGCTTTCGAACACTAATATTTTTCCTCCGTGTGAGCACAGCAGAACAAACTGCGCGTGACGGAGCACTCAGCAGAGCGCGCTCTAGGCCCTAGGTCCACTAATAAAGAGCAGAGCCAGCAGCTCGGCAGAGCTCACAGGCGGGGTGAATGAGAAGGAGAGGGGGGGGGGAGGGGTCCGTTATGACGATGAAGGGTGCTATGGGGGCGCCGGCTGCCGCCTTCGGGTAGCTATCGGCACGCCACGCCCTACCATCAGACACTCTCAGAGCAGGCCAGTCTCAAGTGCAAGGACAGTAAGCCAGGGTACTGTTGGGGGTTCCCTGGGCCCGCTGAGGCCGAGGCATGTGCCCCACTTGGGAGCCCTCGTGTCGTCCCCGCCCACCCACCCTTTCGTCTCATGGCATCGACCCACCAATACGATTCGCTTTTGTGATTTTTTATTTTTCTAGAAGCAGCTCGAACCCTCAGTACAAAATTTTGTGCCAGCCGAGCCCGGCCCAGCCCCAGCCCAGCCTCGGCAAGAGTTTTCTCCGACAGCAAGAAGCATAGCACTCCATCCATAGTGCTGGCGCTCGCTGCCGACTGCCACAGATGTCTGCCGGGCCGGGCCGTCTGCCGGGCAGAGCAGGGCGCCGACGGCCAAACTGCGCGCTCGGATGACAAAGTTGGCGGAGTGAAAGAAGTAATTATCTTCCATCCGGAATTCGTTTCGAAATAATACACCATAGCGCAAAGGCGGCAGTGGCAGCGGCGGTTTTTCTTTTTGCTATTTTGTTTTTTTCCCTCCTTGTTCTATTTCATATCTTTTCTCTTGGTGCGCGTTTCGCCGACGACGGCGCGCTAAGTGCGGCCATCAGTTAGACTGCATTAGCACAGCACACGAAGCAATTGAGTGCCGAGTCGAAGGGTGGACAGGGCTGGAGAACACAAGAACTGAAGGACTGGAGGGCTGGAGAAATGGAGAGCTGCAGGACTGGAGTTCTGAAGGGATGGAGGGCTGCAGGCCGACGGCCCCGAGCAGCTGCTGTTGTTTGTGGAGTTGCGGACCGAGCCGGCTGGCTGTGGAGTGGGTTCCGTATCGCGCACAATAAAAAAAACTTTTTCTGCGATGGCGGCGCGCGGGGGTTGTCTTCACATATGTACCAGGCAAACGCCCCCCTCCCCCCCCCCCCCCCCCCGGGGGGGGGGGCAAAGACGAATATATGAAACATATTCGTGCGAATATTCGCACTCCATCGTCCGCATATACATTCTCTCTCTCTCTCTCTCTCTCTCTCTCTCTCTCTCTCTCTCTCTCTCTCTCTCTCTCTCTCTCTCTCTCTCTCTCTCTCTCTCTCTCTGCTGTGCTTGCGAAACAACAGTCACCCGCATTTCCTATATCGTTGGGTGGTTGAGATAGGCGGCGTGGCACGGAACCGTGGGAATAAGCAAGGGAAAGGGGGTGGGGGGCATGTGTGAGGGGAGGGGTGGGGGCAAGGGGGGGACGTGCGGATTGCAGTCATATGTCATATGTACACTGACTGGCATAGACCCGGTCCATACAAACCAAATGAGATGCCACCGTTCCTCATACATACGTGTACTGCTTGACACACACACACACACACACACACACACACACACACACACACACACGCTCGGCGCTCTGTCAGACGCACACGGTGGAAAAAGCTCACCTATGGCATTTTGTACTCCAGAAAGCAGTCAAGAGCATTCTGATGAGCCAACGCGGTCAGCAAGTATGCAGTGTATGCTGCATATGTTATGGACAGACATACTGCGCATGGTGATTGGGTACTTCACGCTTCGGAGAAAATTCATCCCGAACAGGGCAAGACACGTGCACTCCTCAGCTCTAAGCATCACAAAACAACCCCTTTCGGCACACGGATCGAAGACAGGTTTCCAATGAGATTTGGGAACGGGAGGTGAGGAACAAAACCACTGCTTCTAGACATGAAACTCTCGAGGGCAGGTATGAGAAAGTTTGAAAGGCGTTTTGAGTGGATACGAGGGCAAGGCTGCATATTTGACGCGCCACGTATGCCTTCATATTCCTCTGTTCTGAGGTAGAACGACTCGCTCACCTTTTCCGCGGCCGAGATCACGACGCTGACGGCGCAGCGAGCCACAATTAGTGTGTTTGCGCACGGCGGCCCCGGCGGCCCCGGCGGCTGGCTGGCGCAGAGGCTGCCTGCCGTGTTCACACCCCCTCTGGGGCTTGCAGAGCCCCCCTACCCCCATATGTGCTTTGCTGTTAACTTCCACGGATGCGTGCATGTGTACACACCAGCGTCTCGCATCCGCCCCCCCTCTTCCCCCCCCCCCCCCCCCCGACGCTGTCTAACGCACTCCCCCGCCGACAACTGGTCCACGGCGAGTTCACGTGACAATATTCGTCGATCTCCCGTGTGATCGCACAGTTTGTCCGATTATCGATTATTTTAACACGCAGAGAGAGGAGTGGACGGGAGGTGCGGCAGTTTCTCACGCCCCCAATAAGGGGGGGGGGGGGGGGGGAGGGGTCACTGGTCGCCTTGCTCTCGCCTCTGACTGTCAGCGAACATATGGAGGCCGGAAGAGAACGAGACAGCATATGACGTTGGTTACAACAATTCCTCGGGCACTTTAGCCCTGCTCTTGTCCCAAGACGGCAGCGGCGGTTGCAGCAGCGGCAGCAGCGGCAGTGGCAGCGTGGGTCTCACAAAACTGATTACGCTGCTAGAAGCGAGCAAACACACACACACACACACACACACACACACACATACGTGATGAACATGTTTCCTCGCACTCGACTCCGGGCTCTATGGTTTCACTGTAGACTCTGCGGTGGCGCGGGCCCGGCACTGCGACTCCGGGATGAAGATGTAGCTGCAGCAGCAGAGAGCGCGGCGCACGCAGCGAGAGAGTGGGCCAGCAGGGACGTGGACAAGATAGACCGGAGGCCGGATGCAAGCAGAGGGCTATAAGGGCTCGGCCCGGCCCCACACAAGCCCCGGCCAAGGCGTATCCAGCAGAGCCGCGGCTATGAAAAACTTGCATATGAGAGCATACACTGTAAGAATTTTTCGTCATGTGACATTCAATATTGATGGCAAACATTTCGTCACTTCTAGGTAGATCCCTTAAGAACACGGTTTTCTATCTGTTGAAGTACAATTGTTCTTTTTGTGACGAGTTTTTCGCGACACCATGTGTGATGAATAATTCTTGAACAAAATTTAAGAGTGGATTTTTTGTAAAGTGACAAAGAATATTTTTACAGTGTATGGTTTATCCTCATTTTCCTGCACAGACCAGCACAAACACTGCGGGAGAGGGAATCTCGCCTACAAACCATAGATACCGAAAAAAACTCGACACCGGAATTCAAAATATGTACGGAATGCAATTTAAAAAAAAAATGATATTTTTGAATACGGGACAATTGACTGAAAATTTAGAAAATTTGCTCAAAATCCAAGTGAACCAAGTCGCCAAGTGTTGCCTCCGGCATGATGATGGGTAAAACGTCCTCGCAGACAGAATGAAAAGAGTTATGGCGCAGCAGCAGCAGCTGCAGCAGCGTCAGCGTCTCATCAACGTGGGGCGCTGACTGCGGAAGGGCGTCCGCTCGGGTGCGTTTGTTGGGCCGCGGGGGGCGGAGGGCGGAGGGCGGAGGGCGGAGGGCGGAGGGCGGAGGGCGGAGGGCGGAGGGCGGAGGGCGGAGGGCGGAGGGCGCGCGGCGCACAGGTTGCCTGATTACCGTCATTCAAAGACGAGAGGAAATCGATTATGCAATCATCGGAGACCGGTAATTGGCAATTGTGTTCACCTCGAGGCGTGAGTTGGTGGCGCTGAGTCCAGCGCCGCATCAGCACGTTATTTTGTTTCCACGAAATAAAATATATAAAGGAATGACCGAAGGGGGAGGGGGCTTCTTTTTTTGTCTTTTCTCGTGTGATAAAGTTTCGGAGGGACGAAGGGGGAGGAGGCCGGTAGTGAAGGGGGTCGGTAGGGGGGACGGTGGGGGAGGGGGACAGTGGGGGGGGGGGGTGGGGGGGGGGGCGGTGGGGGAGGGGTTCCGGACCCGTGAAGGCCTCCGGGTTCCCGCGGAGATGGCGGGGCATTCCTCGGCGTGGAAGGCTACGGCCGACAACGCCTGCCAACCCCGGGCCCTGGATTCCAGGCCTGGAGTCTGGGCGCTGCAGTCCAGGCCCGAAGGCCGGGTTCTGGAAGCCCGGGCCCTGAAGTGCGGACTCAGGAGTCCGGGCCTCAAGACCGGGCCTGGAGTCGATTCAAGGACTGAAGTCCCTGGAGTGCTGGGCGAGAGTCTGGAGTCCAGGCCGGAGGGGACGGGCCGGAAGTCGTAAACACCCGAGTCATCCACACCAGCAGGCTAAGCAGTGGGGGGGGGGGGGGGGGGTTTGTGCAGAAGTCCTGCAAACTGGTGGGACCTCTGGACCACACCAATAATGTGAGCGAGGATGACAGTGCTGAAGCTCTGAAAATAAAATCTTTTTTTTTTTCGTCGAATTTTCGCTGAAACAGGCGGAGGACGCACACTTTATCGGATCTGCATGCGGCGGTGGGGCCGCGCACGGAGCCACGCGGGGCCCTTCGGGGCCCTGTGAGCCCCCCCCCCCCCCCCCCACGGCGCGTGTGCTCCGCCCTTTCAAAGTTGTTTTGGTATCGGCGTCCGCCGCGCCACGCCGGCCGAGACCCGGGGCTGTGTGTGTGTGTGTGTGTGTGTGTGTGTGTGTGTGTGTGTGTGTGCCGGGAGGGGGTGAGCGGTGCTGGCGCGCTATCCACGTTATTTCAGCCGATAAGAAGGGGACTAGAAGAACAGCCGGAGGGCGGAGGGAGGCCTTATAGTGCAGCGCAAGTCAAAGGAGCGCGTGCAGGACGATGAGGCCGAGGCCGGGCCGGGCAGGGCCGCACGGAGGCTCGGGGAGCGGGGTCGTTATCCAGACCCAATTCTGGAGGAATCAACGACGGGAACGCGGCCGAGAGCGCCTTGTTTTTACTGCCTCTGACAGCACGAGGCCCGTGGTGAATGCGGGCCTATTCGCTCGAGCGCGGGGATCAACCCTCGTCCGCCGATTACGTTACATCCCACAACGTGGCGAAAGGATCTGTAATGAAGCTACAGCTCAAACCGCAGGGCTCAGGCTGTGCAAGCCTGTAGTTTGTCCCGTATAACTAATCCTTTTACTGCACCTAAACTACAGCTTTTTGTGTAAAAACTACATTTTAGCAGTAAGATTCCTGGTGTAATTCACTATGGAGACCCTTACTCCCGGACGACGGAGGGTCAAAAGCGCTTTGTATTCTTCGTAAAAAACTACTGACGGATCCTTAGCAACCTAACCTTTTCATCTTAATCTTAGCAACCTAACCTAACCTTTTCAGCTTAACCTTAGCAACCTAACCTAACGCTTGTAAAAAGCCAGTCAAAGTGACTGCCTTAAAAATTGTTTACACATTTACTTTTGGAGTGCACGTGATGTACGTACCCCCAAGCACCGTCTGCTGTGATGGGATGTCATTGCAGAATGATTTTGTTTGTCCCACCCACGGAGAGCCCGGGCACTCGTCACTGCTGCTCACCTCACAGACAGGCTCCTGCCGTGGTCAGGGTAGGCCAGCCCGCACGACACGCCTGCATGTGCGAGCCGGGGGCTGCCTACGCGGCAGGCGGCCTGGGCGGCCTGGGCCTGGCCTGGGCCTCGGCCGTGCTGTGCTGTCGGCTTGGGGGCTGGACGAAGGACGAGGGCCCAGCCGGGCGCTATCCAGTTCAAGCCAGCCGCAACGCGTACAGTGCCGGCTCTGTGCCCGCAGACTGGTTCTGGTTACCAGATTAATTCTGGAAACTTTGTGCAGCAGCGGCTCTGGCTGGCTGGTCATTGTGACGCTGAGAAATGCCGCCGCGCATGTCTGATGCAGCGCTGTGTCGCCCGATCGCGGGGCGAATCACTCGCGTAATCATGTGTACAAAATTCTAGAAATTTTAAAAAAATATTGAAAAACATTGAGAATTTAAAGTTGGACCTGGACCTCATGCCGAAAAATAGCATCTGCGCGCACAGGCGGAAATAGCCAGGAAAGCAATAAAATTCTGAAATTAACGAAAACCCCGGGGTGTAATCCGACGAAATCCTGAAATCTGTGCACAGGGTTTAAATGAGTGGTTGCCCCCTCGCGCCCGATGTAACGGATGTTCACTTCCTCTCTGTCCCCGGACAGAGTCTGACGAAAGTCGACACCGCGTGCGAACAGCGTCTGTCCGATGGCTTAAGGGTTATAGCAGTGCGGCTCTGCGGATAAAGAAGTCTAGACGCAGCGACGCGGGCTGAAATAAGACGACACTGAGAAGCGCGACAGACAGAGACAGACGGACTGGCTGCAATAATCTAAAGAGCGGCGACAGCTGGGTGTAATGACTGGTGGGTAGCGGGGCGCTGGAACAACAGGGAGAGGGAGGGGGAGAGGAGAGGGGGTGGGGGGTGTTTGCTCGGCGATATGAGCTGGAGACACGGGGGATTTCGATGAGAGTGCTCCGGTGGGGAGGGAAAGGATGGGGAGCTGCTAGTCTCCGCCGGTGGCCCGCGTACGTTTTGGCGGCCCCTATACCTTTTGGCGGCCCGTATACCTTTTGGCGGCCCGTATACCTTTTGGTGGCCCGTGTACCTTTTGGCGGCCCGTATACCTTTTGGTGGCCCGTGTACCTTTTGGCGGCCCGTATACCTTTTGGTGGCCCGTGTACCTTTTGGCGGTCCGTCCCCGTCCGCCGATCCAAATGCCACACAAAGACCATTATCGGAAACCAAAAGGGCTTGTGCGTGTATCGTTTAGGGAATCCTGCCGTATCGCACACAAAGCGAAAATCGTCATACATCAAAATATTTTTGCGGAGCTAAACATGCCGTCGCCGTCTGGTTTTCTCTTCTGAGATTTCCACTGAATTCATTATTTAAATGCACTCTTGTTTTTATTATTACAACCGCCTTGATGATACAAAAGGGGAGGTGGGGTGGGGGTCTGTGTTCTGTTCTATCACTCTGCTCCTCAGACAGCTATAAGACGAATACTTCGCCGTCTGTTTGCGAATCATCCGCCCATCCATCCTCCCACAACCAACCGCACCGAGAGACAACCGCGCCTACTCCCAAAAAGCAATTGTTAAACCGAAGCAAAATGTACGTCGAGTAAAGGGTCTTGATATATGCTACGAACGGATAAGTATGTGTGCCGTTTAATACAAGCTTTTGAGGCTGCATCCTCCTCTCTCCCTCTCTCTTTCTACTCCCCCCCCCCCCCGCACGAAATCACACTCAGACAACGCAGACCAGTCTTACTGAGCACGCGTTCAAATACCGGCTCTTTAGGATGTGATTGTTCAGTCAGCGTTCGTTCTTCGCTTCCACTTACTTTACGTTACGTATTTTTTTAAAACCGAAGTGTTCTTTTTTAAAATTCATACAAACTGATCAAAATTAATTTCCATCAAAAAATGTTTGTCGTAATCACGTATAGTTGTTCGTTTGACTTTTTTAGAGGCTGCACTCGCTGTGGCGCTGTGGCAGCCGGCCAAAAATGTTCCGGAGGTGTGTATATTCAAATCTGCTCGGGGGCGCTAGCGCATGGGACCGGCCTCATGTAGAGGGCCGGTCCCATGCAGATGTCAATATGTTCGACACGCTAACCCGCACGTTCCGAGTCCTCTCCCACTGCCCTTGTGCGCCACCCCGGCCGCTCCGCCCAGCATTATGTTCCCTCTTTCCATTTTTTCTGCCCTCCCTCGGTCGTCCTTCCCCACACCATGCCCACACCGTCTGCCGCAGCTCCCCGACCCGACCCCTGCGTTAGCGGCTCACTTGCAGAGGCAACTTAATTAATGAACGAACGACATCGTTGCGAAGCTGCTAGGGCAGACTAAGTCCCTTTCTCTCCCTGCCCCCCCCCCCCTCTCTCTCTCTCTCTCTTCCCATTTCCTCTCTCCCTCCCTCTCCCTCACTCTTGCTCTCTGGGGCAGTAGTGGTTTACTATCGGGCCGGCGCCAGGACGTCACAGGCACAGTTTGTTCCCAAGGTGCCATCACCGACCCGACTTTTCCTATCGACTCGATGAAACTCGGTCCGGCCGACGGGGGGGGGGGGGGCTGTGCCAGGGACGGCCGACGCCCCCGCGGCCCCCGCGACCCCCGCGGCCCGTGCGCGCACTTTGGAAGCCCTTATCCTTGGCTCACTCTGCCGCTATCCGGTCACCGGCCGTAGTGCCGGGTCGGGTCGGTTGCGGGGCGGGGACATCAGGGGGGGGGGGGGGAGGATTCATTGCGAAACTTGTATGGCAGAGAATGCCGCCGCGTCGCATCCGAGGGCGTTTTGGCGGCCATGGCAGAACAACATGTCCAGCAAGCGGCGGCATGCGGCGGGGGGCGGGCCGCAGGGGGGAGGGGGGAGGGGGTCGGCCGTGCCCAGCCCTGCCCGGCAGAACGGGCGGCGCCCAAGCCTCTCTACAACTTGAACCAGTCGGTCAACCCCCAAATGCCTTCCAGCCCGCATATTTAAACTCGAACTTGCCTCCGCCGGAGCATCCTCACAACGTGACCTGGTCGCTGAACGCGCACGGGGTCTTTGCGCGTGCAATTATGGAGGGCGGAGCCAAGCGGAGCGACGCGGCCATAGGACCAAGTGCGCTGAGATGGCTGAGAGTTTGCCGATATACACTCAAGAAAACGTGGTCGCAGGTCGTTATAGGAACTCCAGTCTTGCGAACCCATCACAAAAAAATGTCGCATCAAACCTCATAACTGGTATCCCGGCGTCGATTTGAGTCGGTACTCAAATATCTCGATGGCCACGTTTTCAAAACTGCCCAAAATTGGTCGATGTGGTCATTATTTTTCTTCATCTCGGAGAAAAAAGATTGGTGGTCACAACTTATTTTTAAGATGATTTTCAGACAAGCAGTAAAATTTTGTTGGGGGAAACTTAATTTTGGTTACACCAACGCAACGTTAGCTGCTCCAACGCAGACTTAACACAATTTTAGTTCACACAAACAAAAATTTACTGATATTGTGTGAAAATCAACTTAAAAATAAATTGCAACCGCTAATCTGTTTTCTCCGTGATCCTTAGTGTGCAGCTGGCGCGTAAGGTCCGCGAATGCAGCTCCGTCAGCTCCACGATATTTCGGGTGAAAAGAATATGAGATCGGGAGGGTATGGCCTTCGGGGGTATTGGTAGGAGAAGGCACGCAGAGTGAAGCAGACCATGCAGCAGGGCGCGCGGCGTGGCAGTGCGGTCATGGCGGGGGCGGCGGGGGCGGCGGGGAGGGCGGTGGCTGGCTGAAATCCCTTACAGGGCCTCCGCACGCGTGGCTTCGCCCTCGACGCCCGTCTCTGCGCGGATTCGGCCGGGCCGGGTCAAGGCGGACTACGGACCGCCAGACATCACCGGAAAAAAAGGGGAAAAAAAGGAAGCAAGAGGGGAAGGATGAGAACGTTTCGGGAACCCTGTCATTGGTGCCCGCAGCCGAAAACTGTTGTACCGGATATTCTCTCATTTGGTATCGAGTAGCGGGCCTTCGGATTATGCTCTCTTATTATCAACCCTAGAAGCCCTCAACCGGGGATCGAACCTCTGACGACCGCACAGAATGTTGCGCATCAAACCACACCGCTATCAGAAGACTCCGGGGATGCTATGACATGACGCACCAGACAGCGAGGAAAAAGAAAGTGGAGTCCGAAATTTACGAAAAAGGTCGCACCACCCGCCGGGTGGTGAACCCGGGCCACATGTGTCCGATTGAGATCAGCAGCGCCCTCGACCACACGGCTAAGGAGGTCTCGTGGGGTCTGTGGGGGAGACAGCACGCTTTGACGCACCCAGAGCAAGTTCAACGAGATTTTTGGGAGAAAGCAAAAAGAGCGAAAAATAAACACGTTTTTCTGACAGTGAAAGAAGTGTCAGTCCCTTGTATAAAAGATGACGGCCAGCGTGATGATTCACAACGTCTATATGGCGGTGAGGCTTGTGGCTGGCGCAGCTCCAGCAATGTCGTATTGGGTGGCGCCCCGCACCGCACCGCACCCGGGGGCACTGCCACCACTGCCACCACTGCCACTACTGCCACCGCTGCCACCACTGCCACCGCTGCCACCGCTACCACCGCTCTCGGCGCGCGTTCAACTGGTCGCTGTATCAGTGGAGGTCGTTCCATCTTTTATCACTCCAGTAAAACCGCATCAACTGTGTGCCCTCTGTGTATTGCAGCAGGCATCTGGAGCGGGACGGCGGCGCCGGGCGTTGGCTGCCGAGCCGCCGCGGGTCAGCAATCTGGATCTTTGATTACGGACCGATTCCACCCGCAAGATACGGCAGGCCCACGTGTACGCAGTGTACGCAGAGGCCAAGGGCTTCGCGTGCTGACGGCGTGGGGTTAAGTACCGCGCTGCAATCGGGGGTCGGGGCTGAAAAAGCTGAAAGGGATGATGGGGGCGATGAGGGATGGGCTGAACGGGGGCGGAGATAAGCCTGTTTTTCTCTTCTCGGCGCGAAATGGACCCGGCGTCTCTCTCTGTCCGTTGGACAGAGAGGTCCGGCCACGTGGGTACCACACATAACGCGCCACTTTTTATGTCCGACCGCCGACTTTCTTTTTTTGCCTCCGCACTGACCTCTTTCCCCACGTCACATTTATCGCCGCCATCACACACCGTGTCCATTGCCTTACAAAAGGGACGGGCCCAGCTCATAAAGGGAAAGAACCAGCCAGTTCACCGGAACGCGATTATATTCCGCGAATAAATAAAATCGACGCAACACCACGCTTTCCTGCTGTCTGCCCTGTCTCTGTCCTCGTCTCTCTCCCAGCCGAGGACTTCACAAAAAGCACTCCAGAATGAGAAGGGGAGGGAGATGATAAACCTAAACGTATCCGGGTGAGTTATTGTTAATTACTCGGCTCGGCCCAGCTCAGTTCGGCTCAGCTCAGCTCGGCTCGGCTCGGCTCGGCTCAGATCGGCTCAGCTCAGCTCAGCTCGGCTCGGCTCGGCTCGGCTCGGCTCGGCTCAGCTCGGCTCAGCTCAGCTCGGCTCGGCTCGAAACGTGCCGCCGAGTTAGTGCTTCATTGTCACGGTGCCCATATCAATGCACACAACACACAAAAGGCACATGGGAAACACACAATTATTTTTTTTAATCCGACAGCCGGTCATGTGGCAGGCAGTCGCGGCTGCCTCGAAATCATACCGATATCCAGTCCTCTCAGCTGACGCCCTCCATTTTCAGAAACGCGCATTATTTGCGACTCAAATCAGCAACTTGAGCGTATTGTCTTGCAATAAATTCCGAACTAGCTAAAGTGAGCATATCTTTGTCATATCGCCCTCTGTGGCAAGGTAAAAGTGGTCACAATTTGTTTATATTTTCTTTTAGATCTATTTTTTGGCGCAGTTTTTCTGGACCAATCATGAATGCCTGGCGGCCCGTTTGCTTTCACCACACCGCCCACCACTCTGGTTGTCCTTGCGTCGCTATCATATTAGTCTTTACCGGCCCTATCAACGTCCGTCGCCCCCCCCCCCCCCCCCCCTCTCCCACACACGGCCTTGCCAGCACAATGCATGTTGCCCACGCCGCCAACCGTTCCACCCCTCACACCACACAATCCATTCCGCATCAACTCGTGTTTCTCTGTTCTCCCATCGTGATCTCTTTTCATTGCTTTTCTATCATTGCTCCGATTCAGCACTGAGAACCGCCTCCCACACACACACACACACACACACACGCGCGCGCGCGCGCTGGTGCCTTCCGGTTCATTATCCCTTATCCATTTCCCATCACACCCGCTCCGCCCGCGCTCACCGACACAAAAGGCAGCGGCAGTTGGCCGGGGCAGCGGCTCGGCTCGGGGAGGACAGCAAACTATCCAGTCCAGCCCGGGGTCCCTCACTCACTCGCCTTTAGGCCGTACGAAAAATAACATTATAAAGGATTTCATCGATTCCAGGGGTTGCTCGAGATGTCAAAGATTACTTTTGATAACGCAAGATTTGCATGTGATTCCATGAAATTGCAATTATTGTTATTACAATTTTTATTGCAAAGGTTGTAATCATTTTCAGATTGTTCTTCCTACCTTGTTCTGCCTTGTTCTACCATGAGACAACAGCACTTATCTCATGGTTCTACTTTATTCTACCTTTTTCTTCATTGTTTTGCCTAGTTCTACCTAGTTCTCCCTTGTTCTACCTTGCCCCGGTAGTCCGGAAGTCAATTGTGATCGATCGGTAATCATCCGGTTATCAGTGGTGATCGAATGGTAATCATTCGTAATCTTTCAGTGATCGCCCGTAATCATAAATAGTCATTCGTGACCGTTCGTGATTCGTCTTGGTCGTTGGTAATCTTTCGTAATCCGTCGTGGTCGTTGTAATCTTTCGTACGTGGTCGTTGGTAATTTTTCGTAATCTCTCGTGGTCGTTCGTAATCCTGGTGATCATTACCGACTAGTAATCATGTGTACGTCTCCATACCATAGGGAGTGGTTCCCCCCTTGGCCGCGCCTCGGTGAGCGCCTGCGGTCGAGTGGGTGGGCCGCCCGCTCGGCACGCGTGTCCGACTTGTTGCCTACCCCTCGGCCGCACGGCGCTCCACGTCCCCCCCGGGTCCGGCCGGGGGAGCGCGATTAGCGTTCGTCGAGCGTGAGATGGCTGTCCTGTCCTGGCCCTTTGAAGCGGGAAGCCCGAAGTAACATCTGGTGGGGGACCGGGCGGGCGCGCAGTACACGCAGAACCGTCGGTGCATCGCTACCCGCCTAATTTATGTCGGGTGGTACAGCAGGAGGGGGGGGGGGGGGTAGGGACAGAAGGGCCCACCCCGGCACTGCAGTAATTGGGCAGATTTACGTGACTTGTTCGTGTCGTGTGTGCTGCGTTTAGGGTAGTACGTGCAGGTAAAAAAAATCACGAGCAGGGAAAAAAGGTCAGCAGGTTAAAAAGTAACACCTTACCGGCTGCGATTTTTTTTTTTTTTTTTTTTTTGCAGTTGTGTTTTTCACCTGCAGTTCAGTTACGCCGATAGACCTAGCTGGCCTGCAGAAGGGCCTGGAGGCCGGCTGGAGCCCCTGGCTGCACTGTATCACACGGCTTTCCGGGAAGGGCAGGGGGGTGGGGGTGGGGGGGACACCCGGGGACGAGGTAATGGCGAAAGGAGAGTGTATAATCGAATGCAGAGCGTTACCCTAGCCGACGCCGCCGCAAGGGCCCTGGGGGAAATCATGGGAGTCAGGAGGTTAGCGGGGCAGGCTCCTCCCCAGTAGCCGCCGTCCGCCACACCACCTTTCCGGGGCATCGACAATAGCCGGGGGGGGGGGGGTCCCCCACCTGTAGCGCGGGGGGAGGGGGGGCTGCCAAGCGGCAGCGGGCGGCCAACGAGCCGGCTGTCATGGCAGTGTGGAGGCCTCACATAGGCACCACGCGTGTCGATGGCAGCAGCTCCACTCCACGCCACTCGCCTCGCACGCCGAGAACGTGTTATGCCTGAAGGGCCGACGAGGCCCCCCGAGGGGAGCGTGCGGCTATGGGGCCTCCCAGGTTACGTAACACGTAGCCGTGGCTGCGAAAGCAAAGCAGTACCGGGGCGCGGGCCGCTAGCACCCTCGGCGTTTGTCGGGGTTGTGTCTGTTCTGATTCTGAACGTAGTATACGAACCGTCCACAGCGCCAGAGCGCGCACGTCCGGCAGCGTCCACTCAAGTAGAGCGGCGGGGCGGAAGGAATGGGAGGAAGCCTCGGTACGTGGGCCGGGGCCGGGCGAGCTGGAGGACAATGGACTCCGCAGCCATGACGCCTGCATCCCACGTACCGCCCATGCGCTCAGCCCAAAACACTCACATTTCTCCTCTCTCCATCTCTCTCTCTCTCTCTCTCTCTCTCTCTCTCTCTCTCTCTCTCTCTCTCTCTCTCTCTCTCTCCCTCTCTCTCTCTCTCTCTCTCTCTCTCTCTCTGACTCTCTCTCTCCCTCTCTCTTTCTCTCTCTCTCTCTCTCTCTCTCTCTCTCTCTCTCTCTCTCTCTCTCTCCTCTATTGACGTGGGGGCCGCTGAATCGCGGCGACAGCGGTTGCACCAAAGCGTGTGGCCGCGTCCACTTCTGTCGGCCGCGTTGCCATCATCACCGTCATCACCGCCGTGTCACAGCGTGTAGCCGTCATTGGTGGCAGCGGGGGAGGGGGGGGGGGGCGACGGCTGCTGCTACTGCTGCTGCTGCTGCTACTGCTGCTGCTGCTGCTGCTGCTGCTACTGCTGCTGCTGCTGCTGCTGCTGCTACTGCTGCTGCTGCTGCTGCTGCTCCTGCTGCTGCTACTGCTGCTGCTCCTGCTGCAGCTGCTGCTACTGCTGCTGCAGCTGCTGCTACTGCTGCTGCTCCTGCTGCAGCTGCTGCTACTGCTGCTGCTGCTGCTGCTGCTGTTGGCCACCATACCCGGGCTCCTCTGCCTCTGCACGTTCCCGTTTAATTAACTTTGTCGTGTGGCGCCCGCTTTTGTTTTCTGCCGGCCCCGCTCGCTCCGCCTGTCAGTCAACGCGCCGTGGGCACATATGCAGTCAGTCCCCCCCCCCTCTCCACAAGAACCCCCCACCCCTCTCCCCTCCCCCACCAACATCATTGATTTGACCTAATCGGCGGCCCGCCGCCCCGCGCCGCCCCCGCAGCCCTTTGACCCAGAGCCGCGTGTGCTGTTGAACATGAATCATCACCCCTACGTGATAAAGGCGATGTGCCTGCCATCAATCTCTCAACCCCCCTCCCCCCCCCCCTCTTTCCCCCTCCTTTCTCCAGCGACCCGCACCACACGTCCCGCGTCACCGGGAAACCCGGCGAGGTGTGTGTGTGTGTGTGTGTGTGTGTGTGTGTGTGTGTGTGCGTGCGTGCGTGCGTGTCAGAGAGCGCACGACGGGGGACGTAGAAAAAGATGTGCACACAACACCCGCTCTGTTTTCTTTTATTATTCCGCCATGTCATCTGCCTATAGGTGGCTGTCTCTGTGGGGCCCGGAAGGGGGGGGGGGGGTCTAAACAGGGACGCAGGCCCGGCCCCCCTTCCCGGCCCCCTCCAGTCGTTGCATTGTGTGCGCTTTCTTTCACGAACACCGGCTCCTGGTACCCCCGCGCCCGAAGGCCCCCGGCTGCCCGCTCTGGTACCAACCTTCTCAGGCCTGGCCGTGGCCAGCCCGCTGTGGCTGTGGGAGTGAAGGCGACGAGAGATGGCGGTAAAGGTTGAGAGTGTTGCCAACAGAGAGAGAATGGTTACGAGATAATACTTTTCGGAATCAAAAGTCAATCCGAGATGCACATCAAGATATACCACCCTTGTGTTCAGCATGATGGCATTCTTGAATGCCTTCTCGTCTTCGCTATTCTACGCTTCCGGCAAAGAATCCGCGTCTCTGTGTGCGTGGCGACGGAGACGAGGAGCGTAGCCTAGCCGATGCACGACAAAAGGAAAACGGTGATACTGTGGCGTCTCCGATACAAGTCGGAAATGTTACATTCTTCGCAGGCCGTTTTGTTAACTCGTTTCAATGGTCTTGGATATCACGTCGTCGTCGTGTTCGCGGAATAGATCGTATACACCTCCCCCTCTCTGTCTGTCTGTCTGTCTGTCTGTCTGTCTGTCTGTCTGTCTATCTGTCTGTCTGTCTATCTGTCTGTCTGTCTGTCTCTCTCTCTCTCTCTCTCTCTCTCTCTCTCTCTCTCTCTCTCTCTCTCTCTCTCTCTCTCACACACACACACACACACACACACACACACACACACACACACACACATGCTCACGGCCGCGCAGAGGCGTTTCCAATCACAGAATAGAAAACGGGATGCGCGCGGAAACAGCGAGGCACAGCGGCGGGCCAACGCAGCCATTTACGATAACTGATAGCAGCGCCGCATTACGCCTTGCACCAACACGGGGGAAGCAGATTAGAGTACTCGCGACTAATGTTTTTGTTGATTTCCAGACGAGCAGTAAATTTTTGGTTCCGAGAGGTAAATTTCTTCGGGAACTTTATTAGTTGCACCTACGAAACTTCGAAACGTTAGTTGGTCCAGCGAAGTGGTTCGTTGCAGGAGCAAAAAGGAAGAAAAAACAATTAGTTTAGTGCACGTCGTGTACTTCACTAACCAACAGTTCCTCCAACCGAATTTTTACTTCTCAGAACCCAAAATGTTTTGCTTGTCCGGAAATCAAACTAAAAAATTAGTTACGGTCGCACTAATTTTTTTTCGCCGTGTATATCGCGTGTAGATACCCGTCGCACTACACCCTCCCTCCACCCGTGGCTCCGCTAGAGCATTGGCACAGAGGCTTCCTGGGTGTGTCCGGCCGGCCGGCCCCCGGCTGCTGGGCGCAGTGTGGGCGTGCCTGCCGTGCCTGCCGTGCCTGCCGTGCCTGCCGTGCCTGCCGTGCCTGCCGTGCCTGCCGTGCCTGCCGTGCCTGCCGTGCCTGCCGTGCCTGCCGTGCCTGCCGTGCCTGCCGTGCCCCAGGCTCCTGCTGCCTCTCCGTGCCGTATACCCACTCAATACAAGGTAATGTATTCCGGGAAAGGTGAACCCTACCTGCTGCTTTCTGCCTTCCGTCCCCACCGACGGCCAATCCCTACACGATCTCTCTCTCTCTCTCTCTCTCTCTCTCTCTCTCTCTCTCTCTCTCTCTCTCTCTCTCTCTCTCTCTCTCTCCCTCTATCTCCCCTACTCTAGGGCAGAGAGTAGGATAGCTCAACATATACCCTCCAGCTTACCCTTTCCAGCCGTTAGAGAGATGAAAACTGTTGAATATTCTGGTTGGTTTCATTGAAGAGATACAGCGCTCAGCGTGTTGCGTCGTACGGACTCCGCCTTCACAATATGTGCAGCGCTCCGCGCCCCGCCTGAGTCAGTAGAGACGGACTCTCTCGCATCTCTCCGCAGCCCCGGCCCGGCCCCAACTAACTCGCAAACCTGCCCGGCCCGCGTACACAACCCGCCGCCCGCCGCCGCCGCCGATAAGTTTCAAATCCATTTTCGATGTGGTGCTCTCACGGTCAACTGAACGACCCGATGAACGGAATTAATTGCGAATACTACTGCGAAACTGCAGACCTCTGTCCGGTCGGTTATACGGGTGGAAACTTTGGAGCTGCAGCAGCGGGACTGCCGGGCTCTGACGGGCCGGGGTGATCCCCTCGCCGCCGGCCACGCCGCTGGGCTCCCCGCTGCAGCACGGTGTGTCGGGGAGCGGCCGCGCTGACACGGCACCAGGATCGGTCATCGTTTGATGTTCCGGAGGGCGGTGAGTGGCGGTGGCTGAGAGCCTAATGGAGTCCGGGGCCACAGGTCCCGCTCCGGTGTACGGTGCGGCAGGAGGCGGGCCGCAGCCGACTGAGTGGGCAGGAGAGGAGAGCCTGTGCTGCGGCGGCTAGACAAGCAATCCTCGAGGTAAATCCGCCGAGGTCTGTTTGTGCAGCACCGAGCCGATTGCAGTCGCCACTGTGATACGGGTGCGGTGCGGGCACGGGCGTGGGGGCCGTGGGGGCCGTGGGGGCCGTGGGGGCCGTGGGGGCCGTGGGGGCCGTGGGGGCTGTGGGGGCCGTGGGGGCCGTGGGGGCCGTGGGGGCCGTGGGGGCCGTGGGGGCCGTGGGGGCCGTGGGGGCCGTGGGGGCCGTGGGGGCCGTGGGGGCCGTGGGGGCCGTGAGGGCCGTGGGGGCCGTGGGGGCCGTGAGGGCCGTGGGGGCCGTTGGGGCCGTGGGGGCCGTGGGGGCCGTGGGGGCCGTGGGGGCCGTGAGAGCTGTGGGGGCCGTGGAGGCCGTGGGGGCCGTGGGGGCAGTCCGGGGGGAGGGGGAGGGGGAGAGAGGGACGGAGCGGGAGGGGAGGAGGGGAGGCCAGCGGCGGTCTTGCGATGTGGCCGCGGAGGCGACGGAAGGTGAGGGGAGAAGACAAGAGGCGGGGAACAAGGCCGTAAATCAAAGCCGAAGCCGAACTTGTTGGTCGATGCCTGGAGACCCCCTCCGGCCCCATCGGCTCGTTCGTTAGCCCCGTGTGTGTGGAAGCACTGACGCTCGCATGCTCTTCTCTTCTTACCCAAACTTTTTTCTTTCACGCTGAGTTCGGCTTAATAAAATAGAAAATGTGCATGGTTTGAGAAAAGAAAATGACCACGTTGGGAATCGTGTGGTTTATTTCACCTACGCACTCCCTAATTCTGTAACGTCGATTTAAGCGTTCACACTGTTTTCAGAACTTAGGCGTTGGTGTGCTTAATTCTCTTATTTAGCTTCAAAATTATCGTCAAGTGACGATGAAAAATGTTTCTGCAGCTTAATGGAACAAGGGTGATAATTTTAATTTATTCTTTAGCCGGGGGTGGGGGTAGTGAGGTCCCATCTTCCCAGCCATTTCACGAGTGTGCGTTAGCCGGCGTTAGCCCGCGCTAGCCCGCCTGCGCCCGCCTGCGCCAGCCTCCGCTACCCAGGTGGCAGCCGCCCACGGACGTCATAGCGCACACGACATCGCCAAAGATAAATTTACTTAATTGGCCTGGACAATTAAGTGCGCTATTCATAATTTCCTTGCTTGACATTGGGGGAGATGGATGTCTTGTAAAACAAGAAGCAACTTCCCCAGAATCCCTGGTTTTTATTTTATTTCGTTTTTTCCATACAGCCTTGAGGGAGCAGCAGGACCCAGAAAGGTCCAAATCTTGCTCCATCATGCAGTAAGCACGTATAATGAGGGGGAGGGGGACGGGGTACGTGAGACCTAGCGTGGGCTGCTGGGTGCCGTTTTTGAATCGCTAAGTAGGCCTTGTCATTTTCGTCTGCCTCGTCCTTTTCTGCTTCTTTTTTTTTTTGTAGAGGCGAGGACCACCTGCGGAAATTTTTTTTCCCCATCCCGTCGTTACACCTCAAAATGTATGTACTCCTGAGTGTAAACTGGGCTACAACACGATCCCCATTGCCGCCACTACTGCTAAAAGTGACGTTGGGCTCAGACAAACCGTCAGAAAAGTTCGGCGATATGTGGCGCTTCCGTCACCCACGCAAACACACCGGCCAACGTATGGCGGAGGCTGCGCAGCGTAAATGCGAAACCAGGACGGGAGAGGACGGGACGGGAGGGACGGGAGGGGACGGGAGAGACGGGAGGGGACGGGAGGGACGGGAGGGGACGGGACGGGAGGGACGGTAGGGGACGGGAGGGACGGGAGGGGACGGGACGGGAGGGACGGAAGGGACAGGAGGGGACGGGAGGGGACGGGACGGCTCGTTGTCTCTGCTGCTGCTTTGCACACATGAAGAGGCTTCGTGCGAACGAGACGCGGACGAGTGGGAGTGGCACGGAGTGAATGGGGAGGCGGCGGGGGCAGCGGCAGGCGCGGCCAAGGGCGCCGTACGGAGGGTGTCAGAGCCAGGGAGCCGGCGCGGGGCCCAAGAGGAACACACAACCGCCGAGGCGGACTCGGAGGGAAACTTCTCTCTCCTAGTTTTGACAATTTGACGAGCCGCCGGGCCACAATCCAGGCTGCGAGCTAAGTCGAGTGCAAGGACTGGAAGGTCCTATGGGTTCCGGGAGGTTCTCCGGCAGGAAAACTTGGCTGAAATCGTGGTGGGAGGCGCTGCTGGTGAAGCGCACCGCGGTGGTGGCTGGGGGGGGGGGGGGGAACCGAGGGGGCGGCGCGAAGGGCGTGACACGGAACGATGAAAAAGTAGCTCCTTAAACTAACTCCTGCCCTGAGTCCTCACCGTGCCGTGCCCCCCGGGCCTGGGCCCCCCTGGGCCCCCCTGGGCCCCCCGCAGCGGTCACCTCCGTTCTGCGCTCTTCGCCCGGGTCTCCGTGCCGGCGTGGCGCATGGCGCATGGCGCATGGCTCGTGTGGCGCGTGGCGCGTGGTCCGGGGCACGTGGCGGCTTCGGTCGGTCGGTGAATCGATCACGGCCCATTGCCTCGTTCTCGCCGCGCGTTTAAAATTCACTGCAGCGGCAAAGAAAAAGTGGTCGGGAAACCGGGCGGACTCCCCGCGGAACGTGCGCCTTCCATTTCCGCGGCCATTCGGCGATAAAAACGGCGGCCCGTTAGCTCGCCTCGACTGTCGACCCGACATTGTGCCTCACGTCTCATGTCTCATCGGCAGGTCCGCTGGGATCCACTGGGATCCGCTGGGATCCGCTGGCATCCGCTGGGATCCGCTGGCATCCGCTGGGATCCGCTGGCATCCGCTGGGATCCGCTGGGACCCACTGGGATCCGCTGGGATCCACTGACATCCGCTGGGATCCACTGGGATCCGCTGGGATCCGCTGGCATCCGCTGGGATCCGCTGGGATCCTTCGCGGAGCATCTGCTGAGGAATGCCCGGCTGGCCCGGCCGCCGTGTGTCTGACTCGGCGTACAATACGATTCTATTCCTGGCCGCGAGCAGCCGCGAGCAGCCGCACACTCACACACACACGCACACATACATACATATATCATATACATACAGACGCGTGTCGGCCGCACGCCCACGCATGCGCACACGTCACACCCACGCGCGCGCGCGCGCGCGGCGACGAGTCACTAAACTTTTCTCAGCGAAAAAAGCGAAAAAGACGCGACGACACCGCAACTCATCATCACCCGTGTGGCGCGCAGCGGGGAGCCCAAGGGGAGCCTGCCTCAGGCCTCAGCCGTTCCCTCCCGCTATTTCCCCCGGCCGCGTTAACGGTCCCGGCGCCGTATTTAAACGACAGAATCATCATCGCCGTCAGTCAAAAGGGCGCCGTCGCACCACCACAGCGAGCGCGGTGGGCGGGCAGCGGGCACGTCTCACAGCCAAGCAGACAGGGGGGGGGGGGGGGCACAACGGACAGCAGCGTGAGCCGTGCAAGTAGTGCGGAGAGGAGAGCCGCTTTACGGCCAACGCTTTGACATTCGGCTGCAAGGCGGGGGCCGGCCGGGGGCGGGGAGGGGGCGGGTGGGCGGGGAACGGATCACTGTTTATTTGACTTGAAGACAAACCTCCCCTCCCCTCCCCTCCTCTCACTTTGACCGTCGTCTCTCCCCTCACGTACCCCTCTGAGGCACGCAGCCGCAAAGAGACCGCGGAGCGCCCGACCACGGCACACCACTGCATGGCTGAGTGTAGCCTCTCTCTCTCTCTCTCTCTCTCTCTCTCTCTCTCTCTCTCTCTCTCTCTCTCTCTCTCTCTCTCTCTCTCTCTCTCTCTCTCTCTCTCTCTCTCTCTCTCTCTCTCTCTCTCTCTCTCTCTCTCTCTCTCTCTCTCTCTCTTACAACAGACGGGCGCCACTGCTGTAGTTTGGTCAGCCCGGGGAAGAAGCGGATGAAAGGACTCGCCTCCCTCCTCAGCCCTGCCCCCCGCCCGACCCACGACGGCGCAGCCCTCTTTATTCGAGTTTCGGACCGGTGCAGCCCGGTGCATCTGCTGCATGTGGTGATGCCGTCACGGTGAAGCACTACATGATGGAGGTGAGGTCCCCGGTGCAGCTCGGCGTGTGAAACCAAGAGCTCGGCTCTGCCGGACGGTGGACCATGTGGCACTGGGTGGCAGTATGGTGTTTTACTCCGCGCGCAACAGGCTGGCGATGCCGAGCCCGGCCCGCCCTCGGCCCGCCCCCGGCCCGCCCCCGGCCCGGACCGGACCAGACTGCCCCCGACTGGCCCGGCCAGAGCCGGGCAGGGCTGCTCCCGCACGCGCGCTGACAAATGAACTGTCAGCTGTAATGCTGCCGTCAGCAGCAGGCGCAGCGCAGCGCGCAGCCCGTGGCACGCGCCCATTTTCATTCACGGCGCAAAAACACCGATGGAAACTAAACCAAGCGGCCGACGCTTAAAACCAGGCCTGGCTGAGGGGCGTTTAGCAAGCCCCCGCCCCCTGGGCGCGTCTCATGGCGCCTGCTGGGTAGGCAACCCCGACTCCGGCATGCACGCGCGTCGTGCGGGCTGGCCTACCCTGGCGTCCGCAGGCGCTCAGAGTGTGAGCAGTGTCCAGCGGGAGTCGCCGCGCGGTGGGCTCCTCTTACCCCGATAGGGTAACCCGAGGTAACCCGGGTAACAGAACTGCCCTGCAAGCGCCGGCAGCGTCCCACAAGGGCACCAAAGGAGCTGCGGGAACAAGTGGGGTGCGGCGCGTGCAGCCCGTGGCAAAGCTGTGCTGTGTGCAGAAGGACGGATCGCGTGTCGTCGCCTGGCATCGCGTGCCCTGTCACGTGTCTTCGGCGTGCCGTATCGGTGCGTCCCTACAGTGCAGCCGCGTCAAGCAACAGCGATCTGCACACCGGGGAAAAAAACGTAAAGTCGGCTAACGGGAGGGGGTGGAGGGGGGGGGGGGCACAGCACAGCACTGCCGCCGACACAACACACCACACCATGCCACTCGCGGAAGCCGAAGCCGAATCCTATACAATATCACTTTGAAGCTGCCAACAAACACCCCTACAAACACGCAGCGAGCCACGCCGCGCCACGAACCGCTTCCTCTTATCAAAGCCCACCTCCCCCTCTCTCTCCTCCCTCCCCCCCCCCCACTAACTATTTTCCCATCACATATAATGGCAGACAGGTGGTGTTAAAGGCAGAGGGCGGAAGAGTAATCGGTTTCCGATCCCCGAATTCCGTGTTCAAACCCTTTATTCGATGCGCTGACGTGCGCGGAGTTTCCATCAGCGACTATGGTTGGTGCACAAAAATCAGTCACGAATTATTATTTGTATTTCCTTTTTTTTTTTTTACAGAACTGTCCCAATTGTGGTGGAGACGAGGCATCGCCATTTTGTTGACCACGCACCCTTTATGTACAAATGCAAAGCATGTGCAAACTGGGCGCAAGCTGTGCTGTGCTGTGCTGGATTCAGCTTCCAGCTCTGCCAGTTGTGCGCGTGCTCTCTCTCTCTCCCTCTCACTCATCAACATTCCCGCGTCGCGCTGCTGCCGTGGCATCTCTACCCTTTCTTTCCCCTTTTTTCCCCAGGCGCGCGCGCGCGGGGGCGTGGCTGCGGAGGTTGGAGCTAAACGGACGCTCGGTGTACTCCTTCCCCCCCCCCCTTCTTGGCGGTGTTTTGTTGTTAGTGTTGACTTGAAAAATTAGAGTGGTCGATTTTTTTAAAATTAGGATGGCTGTGAGTGAGAGGGGGAGGGGGAGGGAGAGGGAATATGCATGACACCGACACACTGCTCACCGCCCACTTCCACGTTTTTGCGCCGCTGCCGCCGCTGCTGGCATAGGCAGGTCAGTCTGCGCGCTTTATTATTTATGCCCGGAGCGGCTGCTAATTTTGTAGAGCGAGCGAGCGAGAGCCTCGCGGGATGCTTCATCCACGGCGCCTTTGTTTTTGTTTTTTTTTTGTTGGGTTATTTATTATTGCGGTCACGATAAACAACTATCGCCCGGCCAACACCAACTTTTCGTCCCTGTCGCGGCACGGCCCGTTATACTGTTAAGTTGCACAATCTAATCAGGGCACAGTTGGGCCAGCCGGGCTGAAGGCAGCTGAAGGCAGCTGAAGGCAGCTGAAGGCAGCTGAAGGCAGCTGAAGGCAGCTGAAGGCAGCTGAAGGCAGCTGAAGGCAGCTGAAGGCAGCTGAAGGCAGCTAAAGGCAGCTGTAGGCAGCTGAAGGCAGCTGAAGGCTGGGCCCGCGCCGCGCCGACAAGCTCCGCTTCAAATCAGCCGGCCTTATTTTGGCGTGCTGCGCCCCGCCCCACGCCGCGCCACTCCGGCTTCTTTTCCAGCACAGCGGTGGTGGCAGCGGTTGCCTGCCCTGCCGCGGTAACTTTTCCCCTCGGCACCGCCGGCACCGCCGAGCTGAAGAGGCGGTGCCAACTCGCCTCAGACGGGTACATAAAGTACTAAAGTAATATAAGTACTACAGGTACTAACAGAGTATTATCAAGTACATTATGTTGTATAAGAGAAGTTAATTGAGTATACGGTCGGAAATGCTCTGCTTAGGGACAACGGCTAGCTAGCTACAGTACCGGCGTTGTGGGCCGGTAGCCGAGTGGGTTAGTGGCCCGGGGTTCAACTCTTGCGCTGGAGTCAAAATTTTTCTGGAAGACTGCCGACCGCAGACGGTGGGTAAAATTGAGCAAAATAACCGAGGACATTGAGGACCCGGGTATTCCTCGGAGGTCAAAAGGACTTTTACTTAATTTTTTTCTCCCTTAGTGTGCACAGGGACCGGGTCCACAGTGGAGCGCGGTGTGTCTCGGTGTAAGCACCTATTTTGTGCACCCCTCCGACGAGCTTCGTGTTGGATGGTGGTGCTTGGCGCGGGAGGGGGAGGGGGGGAGTGTGCGCGGAGGTGGGGCGGGGCGGGGCGAGGTGCGAGGCGGAGCGCAGCGGCTACTGATTGAGTGGGTCCAATCGGCTGGAATCTGAAAGATTTCGTGGGAAAGCAGAGTGGCGAAATGCCCAGGACCCCGACCGTCACTAGGGCGTTTACAGGCCGCTATCACTATACAAGCACTGCCGGGGGGGGGGGGGGGTCTTTGAAGCGCCAACTCCTACGTGGACTCAGGAGCTACTCGTTCTTTGATATTTGAGGGAAATAAGGTGTTTGAGATTTTCATAATTCAATGTATTTGGCTCTCAAATTTACCACAAAAAAATCAGTATTAGTGATTTTTTTAAAGTCTTTTTTTTTTATCACATTTTAACTGGACTTTACCATTGATCTATTACTCCAAGCCCTGCAGGTACGCGATTGTTGACTGCGGGCGACGACTGGTCCCAAGACAAACTTCCACCGATCTGCGGTCTCTAAAAACGAGTATTTTTTGTTTTTGTTTTTTAGAAATCTAAAATGTCATTTTCGAAACTACATCAACGCCCAACCAAAACGCCCCCAAAACAGAATCCCTCCGTTGCGCAGTTTTCGGGATGAATAGGGGTCTTCACTGACAGGGCGAGCGCAATACTCGTTTTTTTTTTTTTTTTTTTTTGCTTCTACGTCATAGTAGTAGTAGTAGAGGAAGCAAAGAACGAGTAAAAACAAAATGGGTGAGTGACTTTCAGTCTCGGTGAGGAGGCCTCACCGAAGGGCCACCCGCAGGGGAAAACACCACCATATACCGCTCGTGATTTGCAAACGGGCCCTAAAATACAAGGCTTTCCCCGCGACAGCTGCAGCCAAAGGGCGCCAGCGCCGCCGGCTAATAAGAAGAGGCCTCAAAGTTTACGAGCGACGCATAGCTGCGGAGGCCAGCGGGGCGGCGGGGCGGGGCGGCGGGGCGGGGCGGCGGAACTGGCGGGAAATTGATTTCGTTTATCGTCCTCTCCGACCATGTGGACTGTGAAATTATGGGCGCTCGGCGGGAGGCGGGGCACGTCGACGGGCCGGTCCGGGGCTGTCCGGGGGCCCCCGGGGCTGCTTGGCATCCCGGCGCCCAGCTTGGCTTCCTATAAGCGCCACGCCCCTGGCCAACGCCGTCCGTAGTAACCCCCTCCCCCCTCCGCCCCAATGTCTTGTGACTATTTGTTTCCTGCGTCCCCGTGGCTGGCATAGCAAGCAGTGCGTCTCGTGTGTCTCCAGCAACCCTTCTTTCCCCCTCTCTCTCTCTCTCTCTCTCTCTCTCTCTCTCTCTCTCTCTCTCTCTCTCTCTCTATCTCAACCACGCCTCGTCTCCCGCTCTCAATTCCAGAATCACAGAGACATTTGATTTACCTTCTTCAACGTGTACAAGAATGTCTGCTCTTACATGTGCGTTTTGCACGGAACTGCGAAGAGTGTATTGCCGCTGGGGTAGGTTGACGGAAGATGGAGTTCAAAGTTTGTCAAGGCGCTCCACTGTTAAAGAGAAGAAGGTTACGGTACGGAGGATAATTAGGTATTACCACCAAGTAATAAGATTAAAACTTCCTCTCATGTTTTTTTTTTAAATTATTTATCTTCTAAATAAAAAAAGCGAATCAGGAGTCAGGGTGTAGGGAAGATAATTTCAGAGTGTCGTGAACCGAGGTTCGTGGTTCCACTTCAATGGCGCTTTTGGCATCACCTCTCAGAATAACAAATGAGGACTTCGGTTGGAATGTACGCGCGTGTCCAAGATATTTTCTCTGGCTGCTGCTCGGTCGTGGCCCCTTGGCCCCTGCTCGCGTTTTTGTGGAAGTGTGTGTGTGTGTGTGTGTGTGTTAGTGTGTGTGTGTGAGAGAGAGAGACAGAGAGACAGACAGACAAACAGACAGACAGACAGACAGACAGATAGAGAGACAGACAGACAGACAGATAGAGAGAGAGACAGAGAGAGAGAGGGCCCCGTGGAGCCCTTCACTACAAGTATCGACAGTTAATCTCTGCCTCACTGCATCGGCTCACGTCCGCTGATTCCCGACAGATTCATCAGATAATGTCCCGCTTGTAAAGAAGCACGTGACCCCTCTCCTTTTTTTATTTTTATTTTTTAGAAATCGTGCGATACATCCCAATAACCTTATCAGTTATCTAATTGCAGCCGCGTTGGGGACCTAATAGGGTGCACCCAATGCTTTGAAGCTACTTTTTTTTTTTTGCACCTTTTTGCGCTACCCGCTACCCATAGAGTATTCCAACTAAGGATTTGGCCGGAAGTATGAAGAGCATAGCGACTTCTGGAACACGGCGATGGGATTGGGGTCGGTCAATGTGTGCCATGCGCGCTCACTGCCTGGTTTCCCCCACCACCGTCTTCTGGAAGTCGTTTTGTTCTTCTTCCTTCCGACCAAATCCTTGGTTATGGAGCACCCTATGGACACGGCACGGGCCCCGCAGCCAGCCCACACAAGGCGCCTGGGTGCTGGTGAAGCAGGGTACTCCGTAGCTGATCACAGCTCTACCGCCGCCCTCCTCCTCGTCTCCCTCCTCCTCCTCCTCCTCCTCCTCCTCCTCCTCCTCCTCCTCCTCCCGCCCTCGAGGAGCGCCGCGCCGCTGGAGTCGGTCGGGGGCTTTCAATTAAAACTTGCCCCCGCGGAAACCGCAGTGGTACACAGGGGGGCGGCGCGGGCCCCCGCTGCCCCCGCCGGGCACCACCCACATCATGTAAATGGGATCATCAGAGGCGGGGCGGGGCGGGGAAAGCAGCTCATTCATCCGGATGCTGCCAGCTGCCGCCGTCCCGATGCAGACCAGTCCGAGGCGGCGGCCGCTGGATCCTTCGGGCCGAGGCGGGGGCGGCGCGGGGGCGGTGCGGGGGCGGTGCGGGGGCGGCGCGCGTCCTTGGCACTGTGTTCACACTCCACAACGTGCGTCTGTTGGCGTCCGAGCTTTGGGGCCGGGCCTGGCTTGCCTATGGTCGGGACGGGACGGGACGGGACGGGACGCCCAGTCAGTGTTTGCGGTCACGCCACGCCAGGAGCAGCGGTGGCACGGCGCGGTGTATCCGTCAGGACGCTCAGTCAGATTAGCTTGACGGCCGAAGGCATCCGCCGAGGCTTTGGCGGCATGACGGCAAGCAGAGAGAGAAAGAGAGAGAGAGAGAGAGAGAGAGAGAGAGAGAGAGAGAGAGAGAGAGAGAGAGAGAGAGAGAGAGAGAGAGAAAGAGACAGACAGAGACAGAGACAGAGAGAGAGAGAGCAGGAGAGAGAGAGAGAGAGCAAGAGAGAGAGAGAGGAGAGA
Source organism: Odontothrips loti (assembly GCA_038380765.1). Classification (NCBI taxonomy): domain Eukaryota; kingdom Metazoa; phylum Arthropoda; class Insecta; order Thysanoptera; family Thripidae; genus Odontothrips; species Odontothrips loti. Next base: position 17,518,021 of record CM076248.1, on the reverse strand, counting down.
GCAAGAGAGAGAGAGAGAGGGGGGGGGGGGAGCGGCCGGCTTTCGTACGGAGGCCGGAGGCCGAAGCCTTGAGCGTACGAAGAGAGGCGATTTGTTTCGAGAACATATCAGAGAGGAGAAGTGATGACCCGGCCTGCCCGGCCCGGCCCGTTCCAGCCTGACCTGATAGGGCCTCTTCGTCAGCGTTGACACCAGGCAGTTAGTCACAGCTGAGCCATTGCTCAGTGACAAAGATACAGATGATGGATTGAAGAAAAACATTCTACTTTTTTTCTCCAATATGATGCGCACGTCATTCATATTTACACCCAGCGCCGCGCCAAGTCCGTGGCCATCGACGGCTCGAAGGCATTTAGGAATTCATATGACCGGAGACATTGAGATCGTGTGGTGATCGGTCTGTGCCACATTATCTGGCGCGATTACGGTATTCCTCCTTCCTGTCGCATTGTAATGCGGGACGGCAGGACAGGGCAGCGCGCGGGCTGTCCGCTGTGTTTCTCCAGCAGCAGCAGCAGCAGCAGCAGCAGCGGCAGCGGCGGCAGCGGCGGCAGCGGCGGCCGCTCATAACAAGCAAATTAGTTAGTATTCATCGCAAACTCGGCCAGATCTTTGCGCGCGGGCTGCGCGGGCTGCGGGCTGCTGGACTATCACAGACGGCAAGCTTTTGCGAGTTTAGCGGTAAACTACCTCCGACGGCGCCTCCCGCCTTTTGCCTTTTGTTTCCACTTGCGCTGCGGGTAATTAAGCGCCGCCAGCTAAAAAAAAAAAAAAAAATGGGGGAAAAAGGGCGGAAGAACCTGGCCGCGGGTTTTAGCAGCGTAATGACATTCACCGCGAGCGGGGCCGCGCGCAAACCAAGTGACCGACCGCGCGTCAGACAACCGTTACTGGAATGCAAAACGCTTATCGGCAGGTAGCCAGAGGTGCCGTGTTAAGCAATTTGTAGACGCCCCCCTCAGGGCGCACCTCCGGGGCCTCCCACCGCCTTTAAGAGGAAAAAGTTGCACCGCCGCGTCGACCGACCCGCCCTCATTATCGCGCGGATAGTGCTGCGGGGGCGACGGCAGGGTAAGTTTGGCTAAAGTCTCTCGCGCGCGTAGCGACGCTGCTGCCGGCCACCTAATGGAAACACCTCGGCGACCCGACACTGTGAAGCACCGATACGGAGCGCGCCGCCAACGACAGCATAGCGGACTCCATTTGCAATGATGGAAACTACTGCAATGATCGATGCGGAAAATGGCAATAATCACTGAAAAATTCATCATTAATGCACATGATCATCTGAAAGAAATTGTGATGACACGCTATTGCATACACTATTGCACTAGGGTAAGTGTCAGTTTTTAAAACATCACGAAGAGTAAAAACCGACATTTGATTTTAAATAGCAGTTTAGAAAGCCTTGGGTAAAATGTCCACTTTTTGAGATGGGTGTGAAATTGTTATCTTAGTGATAGTTTCCCTGCAGTGTGATTTTCAAACGCACGACGCCGACGACAAAACGGAATGAAAACTGCAGTCGTGCCCGCGCTCAACAAAGATGTTGTGGCGATGATGCCACCGGAAAGCAACGAACCTCAGGTCTCAGGTCCAGGTCGGCGTCGGGCCGGGTGGACAGGGAAGGCCGGGACCCGGCACCGCCCGGCCCTCGGGGGTCCCCGTCAGCCCCTGTCGGTAGGTATCCTGTGTGACACTGTCGCACTCACGGCACGCGTAACGACACGCGTTCGCCACGCGCACGGCACGCGAAACACGTCGGTCGGCCGGCACGCGTACGCTATACGCGGCGCTCTGCGGGGGGCCCACACCGGCACTGGCACTGGCTCTGCTACGCGCCGCCTTGTCTGCTGTCCGCGTGGCTGCCTGTGGCTGCCTGGCCAGTGTGCTGATACGACTGGGCCGCCCGCGCGCTGTGGGACCCGCCACGACTCGCGCGCCGTGGGGGGGGGGGGGGGGGGCGCAGGGGGCGGGGCGGGGGCGGAGGCCGGGCCCCACCCCACGGGGTGTTGAGCTCACCCTGGGCTGGTGGGCATTTTATGAACGGAACTGGAGAAGTGCAAGCAGTGCGGAGCAGTGAACACCGAATGAACGCAACGTCCCAACCAGGGTAGAGCTGAGCGCCGACGGCATGAGGGAAAACATGTGCTCGGATCAGTTCGTTCGACTGTTGATCTAGAGAAGTACTGGAGCAGCCTCAGTGTCTCACTAGCAACTTTTTTGCTTCTACGTCATGGTAGTAGTAAAGGAAGCAAATAACGAGTAAAAACAGCCCGGCGTTGAGGGTTGCTGTCGATGAACACTACAAAATTTCCTTCGCGCCGCGTATAGGCCCCCCGGCCTTCCTAGTTAATCGCGACTCCAAATTTTCCCTCGCGTATACTTTAGACTTCAGAGAGCCTGCACGCACCGGCGCTCCGCTGACAAGAACGCCGGCGGCGGTGCGGCGGGGCGCCGATAAAATTCTGCCGGCGGAGGGCAGAGGGCGAAAATCTGCCGGCGGCGGCGCGGCGTCAGGCCGGGGCTCGGCTCTAATCCAGGGTCGTTAACCCGTGTGGAACGGTGGTCTGTAAATTTGTCGTCCATTTGCCGTTTTTCGGACGACCAACTTACGATAAACCAACGACATACGATTACTTCAAAGTAACGACAAACGTTCGACAAGCGCATTTGTCGTCCATCGATAGTAGTTTTGTCGTTTTTATGCCTTAATTAAACGGACCACTTTTACTTCAAATTAACGACAAATTTACAACAGAATAACGATAAAAGTTTGTTGAGTAAAAAGGAGGCGGGGGTGCGGGTCGAACCCACGACCCGCCACTCCGCATGTCAACGTTCCAAGCTACTCGGCCAAAGAGACTTGTAGGAAGAGGTGTGGCTCCGTTCGTTCATACTGCCGAATGCCGTCCGAGAATCCGCTTCAGCACACGCGCTCGATTAGCATGAGCGGATGAATCCACATCCCCTGGAACGATGGACGACAAATGCGCTTGTCATACGTTTGTCGTTATTTTGAAGTAATAGCATGTCGTCGTTTTGTCGTAATTTAGTCGTCCGAAAAACTGCAAATGGACGACAAATTTACAGACCACCGTTCCACACGGTAAAAGATGGGCGTCCGAAAGCCATTTTCCCGAGTGAAGGTAACAGTAGCTGAAACGGAGCATGTAATTCGAGTATCACTTGACGTGTGACACGCTCTTCTGATGGCGCCCCATTTTCGTAGGAAAATGAATCGTGAAGCGGAAGAAGGGCATAACTCGTGGATTCAATTCAAACTGTTATAAGATGGGCACGAAAGCATTTGCATTACTCATTCATTTCCAGACTGGAGCGCGGGGAAGTGCGTGGAACCGTCCATGGGAATCGAACCCACCAGGCCTGCAGTCTCAGGGAGACTATCCAGCCCGCGCCAACGACAGTTTGCTCCAACAACTCCTCGGCCACCACTCATGCAAATTCATTTATTACAAATGCAAGAGTTATCGGTCTGTATTTTGTTAATAAAAATTCGGGACTGATCACTGCAGAATTTTTCAATGGTCATTGCAATTTTTGTCGTTATGTTGCGATTTTATTTACAGTGGGTCTGTTCCTATGTGTACATTACTGGATGCTGTGGTGATGGTTTCCCTGTTGTTCTCAGCGGCTTACCGGGCGTCTGGCGCTGCACGGAATCCGACAGCTGGCGCCGTACCGCGCCGCACCCACCCCGGCACGGCACGGCACGGCACGGCACGGCACGGCACGGCACGGCACGGCACGGCACGGCACGGCACGGCACGGCACGGCACGGCACGGCACGGCACGGCACGGCACGGCACGGCACGGCACGGCACGGCACGGCACGGCACGGCACGGCACGGCACGGCACGGCACGGCACGGCACGGCACGGCACGGCACGGCACGGCACGGCACGGCACGGCACGGCACGGCACGGCACGGCACGGCACGGGATTCACTGCCGTTGTTGCGATGCGAGTATTTCACCCCTCGACTGTCAGAGTGTCAGAGGAAGCCGCCGCGGAGCGCTAGGATCGCGATGCCTCTGCGCGTGTCGCTCCATCCCCGACGCGGGCGACCGGAGAGAGTGATAAACTGTGGAATAAAAGCACACCCTGGCAGCACAAAGCGAAACAAAAAGAAATAACCGAGTTTTGTTAAAGGGGGAGTGGGGAAGACTTGCGAACCAAAGTGGCACATGAAGAAGCGCGTTGGCTACGCTGCCAATCTATCATGGCGGCGAGGAGGGCTTTGGCTGGTTCGGCACACAACAGGGACAGGCAGGGGCGCCACACTCTTACAAAAAAAAAGTACTTCATTCTAGGGATTTTTTCCAAACTTTTCGTTAAAATTTTTCATGAGAACGCTGATCAGCTTTTAATAAAAAACACAAAAAAAAAGACGTTTTGGAATTGACGTTAAAATTGTTCTTTTTTTTGTTTGTTTTTTTGGGATACATTGTTTTTATAGTTTATTACTTGATTTCTTTATGGAAAGACAAGTCAGAATCATAAATTTACGAATACACAGCACGTTTTGCCTGCATAAAAAGATATGAATTCCGTGCTTAGGTTGTTAGAATTTTACAATATAACTAAAACATTACAAATCATATAATCATAGATCAGTCTGTTCATATAATGGCTAAAATAAACATAAGTAGGAATACTAGACCTTTTGTCGTCTGCTCCGAGTTGGCGGGGCAAGGTGGCGCGACCGAGAAACACAGGCAGCCATGTTAGACCCGCGGCCGGAGCACCGCGTGGCCTCGCGCGGCGCCCTTTCCGTGCTTCTACCTCATAAACGACTGGTTTTAGATGGGGGTGTAAGCGAGCCGATTTGAGTGCAATGTCTGAGCTTTCCTTTGATATGCGTATTTTTTCAATCCGAAAATTCTAGACCGTTCTAGAGCGTTCAATACCAGCCCGACTGGCCCAGAGCCGGGCTTAACGCAACGAGCTTAAAAAAGAGCCGTGGCAGTTTCAAGTTAAAGTTACAGAGCTAGGGAGAGGGAGTGGAAAGGTGGAGGGGGGGAGAGGAGAGAGAGAGAGAGAGAGAAAGAGAGAGAGAGAGAGAGAGAGAGAGAGAGAGAGAGAGAGAGAGAGAGAGAGAGAGAGAGAGAGAGAGAGAGAGAGAGCGCAAAGCAGGGAGAAAGCAAGAGACAAATCGGGGGTCGTTGGCGCGGCGCGACCACCACCTGCACTTGTGATTGTGCGGGGAGAGTGCGGCTTTGTGGCTCTCTCTCTCTTGTCGTTCGGTTCGGCCGTCAGCCGCCATTATTTCGGTCCCCCCGACTGCTCCCTGCTCCCCGGGCCGATCCCCTGGCTGTGTACTTGGTGCTGACAAGGCAAGGGCGGCGGACGGCTGGGCTGACACTGCCGGGGCGGCGAGTGCGTTGGCTGGCCACGCCTGTTATTAGTGAATAAAGAACGGGCGGCAAAGTAATAAAATTAATGGTGCGGGGCGGAGGAGCCGCGGCCGGGGCGGGGCGGGGCGGGGCGGGGCTGAAAATAATCACATGAAACCCGAGGAGAGCGGCGAGCGCGGCCCGGAGCAGCGCGGGCTACGCCCCGCCACGCCCTCCCCTCTGGCGCCGCGGGCCGAGCGTTCGCACCCCACCGATTACTGGACTGAATTATTCGCATGAGACCCAATCGCAATTTTAAACGTGTGTGAGTGTGTGTGTGTGTGTGAGTGTGTGTGTGTGTGTGTGTGTGTGTGTGTGTGTGAGAGAGAGTGTGTGTGTGAGAGAGAGTTTGTGTGAGTGTGTGTGCGCGCGCCTGAGCAGAAGACGCAGAACGCAGAGGGAGAAATAGTTTGATGAGGTGTATATGACCAGCCGCGCGCGGTATCTGCAGCGGCACCGAAACCGCACTACTTCAGACAAATCTATAAATAGTTAGCAGCACTTTTTGAACTCTAGCCTGGAGATGGACTCTCTAAAAACATTCCCATTATTATTTTATTTTTTCTTCATTTTTTTCCCCTCCTTGCTCTTTTAGCGTCTTGACCGTCGTCGCCGTGTCGTTCTGGAATGGCGGCGCTGTCGTCATGTAACCGTAAGAGACGAAGCTCGTTTGTGTTGCGCCGGGCAGCAGCACAGACGTGTAGGTGGAGGGGGACGGGGACACTCACCCCGAGCGTCGCGCGACACAAACAAGATCCCCGTCTTGTGCGGAGGTTTGGGGGGAGGGGGGGAGCTCAGGCTGTAGCCACAGGCCACAAGGCCCGACGGCCGAGTCCGGTGTACGAATTTTCCAGTAATGAGCACATGAAAACGACGCGGCGAGTAGGGAGTGGGACCAAGGAGGGGAGAGGCAGTTGTGGTTGTGTGTGTAAGTGGAGTGAGACGTTAAACACGTGGCGGAGGAGCGCCATAGCCAGAGGTGAGGGGGTGACGGCGTAGGTGAGGGCACCATGTTTCTATGACCTACATACTACGACCCAGCGCTCAGAGAGCGTACAAAGAGAACGTTCTCGGGATTGTCGCCAACGCGAAACCTAATTAATAGTCCACCGCGCCTGCTGGGTAGGCAGCCACGACCTCTGCACGCATTGCGTGCCGTGCGGGCTGGCCTACCCTATGACACTGGCAGGCGCTTGGCGGGGCGCCGTTTGCAGCCGCGTTCGCAGGGTTAAAGGTAGGAGGGAATTCGGACGTGCCGTGCTTCATGGATGACGGCTGATTTATCGTGCAGCCGGAATGCTTTTTCAGGTGTCTTAGCCGCGCAGGAGAGGGGGAAGGGGTAACGAAATTTACAGACGGATCGTTACGCTCGCACCCGATGCCTTCACGGCGTGTGACACGGACGAACGCACGACTGTGCTCTGCCGGCCCTCCCCTGCAGACCGCACAATATTACCGCATAGTCACCGAGCACGGCTTAATCTTAATAAGTCTGCGTCTGTTGCTTCAGAAGGGGAGGGGGAGGGAAGTGGCTAAACCCTGCTGCCGTCCGTCTGCGGGGTGGAGTCCTGTTCTTTGTCATGACGAAGCCTCCGCCGGTGCGTTGTTTAACGGGGAGGGAGCGAGACAGATGTGTGAGTGTGTGTGTGTGTGCGGGGGGCGTGTTTGTCCGACGTAAGTGTGTGCACAGTGCGCAGACTATCCTTCTGAGGTGGAGTGCGGCTGATGGAGTGGGGGGGGGGGGGGGGGGTGCTCTGATTAGCTCGTACGGCCTCCCGGACCAGCGCCGACCCGCGCTGCGGCTTGGAGCCCCTGGCCCCGCAGCAGGACCCCCGCAGGACTCACACCCTTGGCACCAATTACTGGGCACTCCGCCCGCAGAGAGGCTGGCGGTGAGGCGAGGGGTGGATCGGTCAGAGGGACCCGCCAGTCAAATCCACACACAGACGCGCGCTCACCGCAACTTCCCGCAAATGCTTTGGGTAACGCCGCTGCCTGGTGAGCGTCACGGTGGCCGCTCGTGTGGATCCAGACAACCTGTCAGAGAGTCGATCGATTTCCCTGGTCGCGGAGCGAGTAGGTGTCGGAAATAATTACGAGCACTTTTTAAAACTTTTACGAACATTTGGCGATCCCAAACCAAATACCAGCCGTTTAGTTTCAAGAACATCTAGACGAAAACTATCTGAAATGTGGGTCATCTTAATTCTATTTTCTCAGTCGACGTGGCTTCATTTCTCTTACAGTGTACATCTGAGCGCGCCGTCGTGGTCGGGCCGGAGACACAGACGAACGGCCCACGGCTCCGGGGGGCGGCGGCGGCGGCGGCTTACCTGGCCGCTGGTCGAGCGCCAACAAGACCATCCCGGCGCTGGTGTGGTGTGGCCGCCCCTCGGGCCGCCCCTCTTACATGGCGAGCGCCACCGTCTCACCCCGCCCACTGGCCGTGGCCGACGACGTACCATTTTTTTCTTCTCCAAAGTGGAGTGGGAAAAACACAGCCTTGCCCTTCCCTTCCTCTGGGGATGTCCCGCGGCCTCAACCCCGGCATAGCATAGCGGGGCCAGCCGGAGACATTCTGGCTCCGTGCCCAACTTGATGGCCTGGAACGCGTGGCCGCCACTCAGCATGGCTTTGCCCAGACACATGGCCCGCCCTGTCCCCACGGCCCGTCCCCCCACGGCCCGTCCCCCCACGGCCCGTCCCCCCACGGCCCGTCCCCACGGCCCCACGCGACCCGACTCCGCCCGCCCGCCCCCGACAGGTTCTGCCCCACACCACGACGTACAAGCGAAGCGCCGCTTGACATTTGCCACCTCCACCGCCGCTTCAAACGATGCCGCATCGCCGGCGGCTGTTGGTAGAAGAGTTCGGAATCAGTCCGCAGCCCGGAGCGCACCGGTGGCAGAGATGCACGGAAATTAAAAAAAATTCCTCGACGCAAAATAATTTTTTCGCTTTGCATGTGTTGGCCGCATTTTGAAATAATTAATTCACAATTTTTTTATAAGGAAAATTTTCAATTAAATTTTGTATTTTTATAAAAATTTGCATCTGTAGCGGTGGTAGGGGACCAGGGCTGCATTGTATTACTTCCTCGCTCATCGCCCGCCACGTTGGCGTAGAGCCGGCGGCGGTTGTGGCGGCGGCGGTGGCGCGGAAACTACTTGGCCGGATATGAGAGTGGGAGCGAGCGAGACCGCCGAATGAGCCATAGCGGCAGCAGGACGGTGAGAGAGAGAGAGAGAGAGAGAGAGAGAGAGAGAGAGAGAGAGAGAGAGAGAGAGAGAGAGAGAGAGAGAGAGAGAGAGAGAGAGAGAGAGAGAGAGAGAGAGAGAGAGAGAGAGAGAGAGAGAGAGAGAGAGAGAGAGAGAGAGAGAGAGAGAGAGAGAGAGAGATATGGAAGCATGGCGTAGCGAGGTGGGCCGGGCCACGCCGGCGGAGGAGGAAATTGCGGACGATTTTGAATGTGGCGCCGGAATATGAGGCAACCGTGAGACCGGACTTGGCAGGAGGGCCGCTGTCCCAAAGGTCCGGTACGGTCCGGTATGGGGCGGGGGTGACAGTGTGGTGCGGCGGTGCGGTATCACATAGGGCGGCCCCACACCGCCCTAGGTGGTGCTTGCTTAATGGATTGGAAGCGACGGCACACCACGCACGGCCGGGGCAGGGTTGGCTGGGCTGGCCAGGGCCGGCTGTCTCTTCTAATAGCGAGCGACTGCGCAGAAGCAGGATAGAAGAGGGAGAGAGAAAGAAACATAGAGCATAGAGAAGGGGGTGGGGGGCAAGAGGTGCGAAAGCGGGAGGGGGGGGGGGCGCTCGTCCAATGCGTCCGAATAACCGCTGCACCTCGTTCAAAAGCCACTCGCTAATGCCTGTCCGTGCGGACGCCGGCCTATGCCTCGCTAGCCTAGCCCCCCCCCTCCCTCACGCGTGCAGAATTTCAGAACCTGAGCAAGCGTTTGTCGTCTTATGAGCGCCCACACACACACACACACACCTGTAAATGTTCAGCTGCGTGGTCAGCAGTAGGATCAGACTGGATGGTCAGTCTTTCATGGGTGGAGGGGGGGGGGGGCACAGTCCCCAGGCCTGTTGTGCCCCCAAGAAGGCGGTCCGAACGTTCCAGAAAGTTTCCAAAACGTTCCCGAACCAGTCCCTTCCCAACCATTCCAATCACCAGACACCGAAATGATTCCGAGACAAATTCAGAGCGAGAAAAAAAGCCTGATGGCATGTTTGACCGCTGTCGACAAAACCTATGTCGTCCCGGCTTCCGCCAGGACCCCTGCCTTCAACTTCGGTGATCTTACGGGAACCGGTGCTTTACGGCTGCTAGTTGGCCCCGGGACACAGCACTAGAACCCGCTACCCGGCTTGCGCCGGACGGATCTCCCGGCAACCCCTAGCCCGCGCCAATGCGCGAGGCCCCCTCCGCTAACCACGGCCTCCGGGACTCCATCATACTGTAGTGCCCTTCAGCCGCAGTCTGGTTTGGCCCCACTCATCGTGGGAGTCCGCCCCTGCGAAGATTTGGAGGACATAGGTTCCCTTCGTACACGGCCGAAGCCGCTGTACTCTACTCGCTACGTACCGAGTAGCGGCATGTCCGCACCTGCCAGATTCAGAGAGAGGAAAACAGAAGCTTCGAACCCTAGAAGCTCTGTACATCCCCCGAGTCTCCCCCTGGATTTCTCCAGAGGCACAGAACGCCCCCCGGGCGGGACCCTCGAATCTAGGGAATTGAACCCTAGACCCTCGGGACCGGGGGTTTGTGCCGGCGGCGCCTTAGCCCGCACGGTCGCTTGGACAGCCATACCTGTGCCGCGTTCGGAAGTATTCTCTAGCCACTGTCCTCTGAGCTGTGTCACAAGAAAAAGTTGAGCGACCGGCAAGATTTGAACCCTGGACCTGCCGATCGCCGGCCGGTCCGCCTACCCATCCGGCTACCGAGCCACGATGGTGCACGCAGCGCACTCCCGCCACTCTAGCTCCGCAGAGCAGAGCGGAACATCGAGGAAAAAAATTGGAGGCCGGGGCCGCATTCGAACCTGGGGTAAAAGGGACCACTTACCCCCCCTGAAACTGTACCCCCCGGTACACCATCCCCAGGGGCCGTGTACCCCCCCCCCCCCACCAACTGACTCGGGGGTACACTATCCCTAGGGGCCATGTACCCCCCGGGGGGTACACCATCCCTAGGGGCCGTGTACCCCCCCAGCAACCGACTCAGGGGTACACTATCCCTAGGGGCCATGTACCCCCTGGGGGGTACACCATCCCTAGGGGCCGAAATTTGAAGGCTCGAAGGTCGGAACACCGTACACTATCCCTAGGGGCCATGTACCCCCGGGGGGTACATGGCCCCTAGGGATAGTGTACCCCCGAGTCAGTTGGTGGGGGGGGGGGGTACACGGCCCCTGGGGATGGTGTACCGGGGGGTACAGTTTCGGGGGGGTAAGTGGTCCCTTTTACCCCAGGTTCGAATGCGGCCCCGGCCTCCAATTTTTTCCTCGATGTTCCGCTCTGCTCTGCGGAGCTAGAGTGGCGGGAGTGCGCTGCGTGCACCATCGTGGCTCGGTAGCCGGATGGGTAGGCGGACCGGCCGGCGATCGGCAGGTCCGGGGTTCAAATCTTGCCGGTCGCTCAACTTTTTCTTGTGACACAGCTCAGAGGACAGTGGCTAGAGAATACTTCCGAACGCGGCACAGGTATGGCTGTCCAAGCGACCGTGCGGGCTAAGGCGCCGCCGGCACAAACCCCCGGTCCCGAGGGTCTAGGGTTCAATTCCCTAGATTCGAGGGTCCCGCCCGGGGGGGCGTTCTGTGCCTCTGGAGAAATCCAGGGGGGAGACTCGGGGGATGTACAGAGCTTCTAGGGTTCGAAGCTTCTGTTTTCCTCTCTCTGAATCTGGCAGGTGCGGACATGCCGCTACTCGGTACGTAGCGAGTAGAGTACAGCGGCTTCGGCCGTGTACGAAGGGAACCTATGTCCTCCAAATCTTCGCAGGGGCGGACTCCCACGATGAGTGGGGCCAAACCAGACTGCGGCTGAAGGGCACTACAGTATGATGGAGTCCCGGAGGCCGTGGTTAGCGGAGGGGGCCTCGCGCATTGGCGCGGGCTAGGGGTTGCCGGGAGATCCGTCCGGCGCAAGCCGGGTAGCGGGTTCTAGTGCTGTGTCCCGGGGCCAACTAGCAGCCGTAAAGCACCGGTTCCCGTAAGATCACCGAAGTTGAAGGCAGGGGTCCTGGCGGAAGCCGGGACGACATAGGTTTTGTCGACAGCGGTCAAACATGCCATCAGGCTTTTTTTCTCGCTCTGAATTTGTCTCGGAATCATTTCGGTGTCTGGTGATTGGAATGGTTGGGAAGGGACTGGTTCGGGAACGTTTTGGAAACTTTCTGGAACGTTCGGACCGCCTTCTTGGGGGCACACCAGGCCTGGGGACTGTGTGCCCCCCCTCCACCCATGAAAGACTGACCATCCAGTCTGATCCTACTGCTGACCACGCAGGCTGACCGCTGGCTGGGCGTCAGCCGGTGACGAACGGACAAAAAAAATTTCGGTCGCTGATAGCGCTCCGCTTCGCGGTTCGCTAATGCCCGCCCGCTCGCTCCGCGAACAAGAGTAGTTCGCGTTCGGGGGTTCACGTTTAAGTTATTTTTAGTATCCGTTGCTCTTGCTCCTCGGAGCCTCCCGAGCAAGCTACGATTGCGCTCGCGGGAGGAAATTTTTTTTATATTGTCGAGTGCGGTAAAAGATGAATGGCAGGGCTGTTGGGGCTGCTGGCGGCGAAAGGGTTGGACTTCTCTGCTCCCACCCAGACAACTTCCAAGCACGGCCATGGAAATCAATTCCAAGTGCTGCCCGCTGCGGGATTTCATGGAGGGGAGAGGCATCGCGGGGAGGCATCCATGAATCAAATGAGTTTTATTCGGGGGCAGCGAAGCGCGGAGGCAACGGCTACAGTGAACCGAACCGGGTAAGAGAGAGAGAGAGCGAGGGGAGGGGGCGCTACGAGGCAGGTATCTCTCTCTTTTGAGGCACGGCAGGCCGGCCCCGCTCAGGTCTGTCGGACGCCTTTTGGAACGAGAGGCATGCAGCCACTGACTTGAATCCATGAATGCTGTATGTCTCTCATCCCCAGTCCGGCCAGCCCCGTCTGCTGGGCCCATCACAAAATGATCCTTTCTTAAACATTTCTTATACAGCTCAGGTAGAATTTGTGGTCAAAAAAGAGCAACACTGGCAGAATACTAACGCATTTTTTGGATACCTCCAAATATACTTACCACCACAAAATCAAGTTTCTGCAAGGGGTCCCTCGCTCATAAAAATCAATGTACACCCTCAAAAAAATCAGAAAAAAAAACAGAAAATTTTAGCGACAGTTGGAAACATTATTTTAAAAAAAATCAGGGGAAAACATCATATTTTGACTTTAAATCATGGTACACTTGCATCACGACTGTGAGACCCCTCGAGTTTGTCACTGACTTTATTTTTGAAAGACGCTACGGCCGCGTCTAAGAACACCCCTGTACGTTCACAGAACTTCCACAAAAATCCCACATAGATGTTGTTTGTCTCCCTCACCCTTCTTGGGGGCCGCGCTCGCAGTGCGGCCCCATGACAGTTCGCGTATGGAGTCATGTATCAGAAACAACAAACTGTACGGCGGCGTATTCTGTTCCTTGGCGCGGAGCGAGCGCGCGGGAGTGTGTGCGAACACGAAACGCATAGGGCAAATCCACCTCTGTACTGTGAGGGAGCGGAGCCAGCAGAGCGCCTGCAGAAACGAGAAAAATGAGACGGCGTGCGGGGGAGGGAGAGGGTGCGAGGGAGAGGGGAGATGAGAAGGCACCCACGCGGCTCCTGCCGGCTCCTGCCTAACCCGACCCGGACCCCCCGTGACGTGGCGCCAGGGCCCCGGCTCACAGCTGGCACGCGCTCCGCCCCGCCCACGCGTCACAATAAAAAAGAGATAAATCCTAATCAGCCTCACCAAATGCTGGCCTCACACCACACGGCCAGTACAACGGAACCACGTCACCCCACACTACATACGTGCAAACTTCGTGTGTACTGTATTCGCTCACCAAATTCAGCCCCCCCCCCCCCCAATGAACAATCAATTTGAATCGATGGTAGTGGTCGGCACCGAGGGCGAGCGCCTGCGAGGCAGGCCAGCCCGCACTGCACTCGTGTTGTGCGGGCTGGCCTAACTGCAGCTTGGCAGGCGCTTGCCGGGCCAAGGCGTCGGGCGGGATGCGGGAGGCGGGAGGCGGGAGGAGGGAGACCGTGACCAGGACGTGCCTGCAGGCCGCACCCCCAACACCCAACACAAACAGCACCCGTCGGCCTGCGCCCGATTCGAGGCGGCGAGCAAGCCGACGATACTGAGAGGCCTTTCGCAGGGCTGACGGGTCGGGACGGAGAAGGGAGCCCGTGCCTGGGGACCGGTGCGGGGGCAGAACCGGGCTGGGGCCGGGGGGTCAACACGTAGGGGGGCGGCGGGGGCTCCGTCAGCCTGCTCAGCCACGTTTCCCGAACTGATGGCAGAAAATTGGATCTGGATCATTGAAACAGCCCCCTCTCCCCTCACGGCGCAGCCGCCGCCAAACGGCCAGTTTCGGGGAGCCACCGGGGATATTGAATAGGGTTTGTGGAAATTGTGGATTGCCCCGACTGCGGCAGAAAAGAATGGGGGGGGGCAGGTAGGGGGGGAGGGGAGGAGTAGAGGATTGAGAGAAGAAAGCAGCTTTGTGGCGGGAGGCCGTGACGCGGCGACGTTTGCAGCAACAGTCGAGGCGCTCCACTCGCCCCGCTCCTCCTCGATGTCCTCGGCGTCCGTGTGCCCTCTAAGATCCCCCCGCCCCTTCAAGATCCCCACCTCCTTCGGTTCACCGTGTGTCTCGGGCACTCTCCGCCCGCAATCTACCGAACCAGAGGTTTGAGGAAACTCGCGATCGACATTTTAATTGGCTCCCGATGCAGCGCCGGGCGTCACTCACCGTGGGCGTGACGTGCCCCAGGTATAACTCTGCACCGGCGTTTTCCTATATCGAGGTTTACTCTCTCTTACACACACTCTCTCTCTCTCTCTCTCTCTCTCTCTCTCTCTTTCTTTATCTCTCTCTCCCTGTCAACCGTTAATCCAATTCCAGTCGAAGAGGACGCAGTCGCGCCGCCAGGGTGGGAGAGGGATGAGAATGGAGAGAGAGAGAGAAAGAGGGGGGGGGGGGGGGCTGGATAACGGTGGCGGACGGAGGAAAACCGAGCGGCCAAACAAAAAGTGCTCTCCGAAAGTTTGGTGGGATTGGCTGTATCTCTCCAGGCGGTGACACTGGCAAATACAAGTCTGGCTGGGGTCTCGGGTCCGGCGGGGGCTGGCCAGGGCTGGCGTGCCGCCGCGTGGTCGGTGCCGCCGTGCCACCGTGCCGCCCTGCTGGCGGGGGCGGGGGCGGGGGCGGGGGCGGCGCAGCGTCCGTCTGCGTCCGTCGGGGCGGAGAGGCGTCACGACTCCAGCAGCCTGCGGGCAGAGGACAGAGGGGGCTCCGTGGTGTACAGCTGTGAGTGTCGGCGACGGCCCCGCACCCCCTGGGCACCCCCCTGGGCACCCCCCTGGGCACCCCGCTGGGCACCCCCCTGGGCACCCCCCTGGGCACCCCCCTGGGCACCCCCCTGGGCACCCCCCTGGGCACCCCCCTGGGCACCCCCTTGGGCACCCCCTGGGCACCCCCTGGGCACCCCCCTGGGCACCCCCTTGGGCACCCCCTGGGCACCCCCCTGGGCACCCCCCTGGGCACCCCCCTGGGCACCCCCCTGGGCACCCCTTGGGCACACCGGCTGGCCCCCGCTGCGGCCCGCGAGTACCACCGCCCCGCCCAAGCAACTTCATCTCGCGACCGCCGACACTGATATAACGCCTCCAATCCCCTCCGCCGCTGCCACCACCGCCGCCGTTTCGCGCGTCCCCGCGACATACTACGGCGCGGAGGATGACAGAGGAGGCCGACGATGAAAAAGCACACGCCGCGCGCCGCCGCGTGGTCCGGGAGGGGGAGCTTGGCGGCCCCGCTGCTCCAGGGCGCCGCTCAATTTGTCGCCGATCGCCGGGAACACTCCCGCTGATGAGGGAGGGCCTGCCGTCGGCCTGCCGTGACCGAGGACGAGACGAGGACGCCGAGGCCTGCCGTGTTGACGGCGACGCTTCCGAGACCGAGGATCGCGGACAGGTCCAAGGCAGTTGTCGCCGGACCGGAGGCCGGAGGCGGACATGAGGCTGCGGCCAAGGCTGACTTGAGGCTGGCTCACGGCTCGCCAAAGCTGACTAAAGCCGGCCAAGGCTGGCAGGGGCTGATTCGGCAGGAGTGGCCGGACCACGACACACACGGCCCACGGACCGAACCTAACCCCCCGGCTCTGTTCCACCTTAGGAGAGGAGCAGGGCAGAGCCGGCAGAGCCCGGGGAAATTTACGAGCGCTTTGGTCTTTACAGCCTGATAAAATGAATTCAATTCATGGCTCTTTTCTCCTCCCCCTTGCCTTATCTATCGCCCCCCCCCCCTCACCCTCCCTTCCCCCCACCCAACCCTTCGCCGGAGTCCTTGCTTTCGGATGGAGGCGCCCACACGTACACACAACACACGCGCACGCACACACGCACACATCCTCTCCATCCTATAATCTGTTCCGCTAAGCGGTAAAATGTTAGAACGTGATTTAGCGTGGGCGTTCCCTTCGCATTCTGTGATTTGTTGTAGTACGCTGCGGCGCGTAAAAAAAAGGCGTAACACGAGAAAGAGGGGACACAGGCGAGCGTAAATACAAAGCTGATGTCGTACGAAAAGAATAGAAACAAAACGCTCAGTGACGTTCCTTGGCTGGAATGACACAGTTTTTGGCCGACGGAGCAGCATCGACTTCGAACCAGCAAATTCTGGACCACAGTCGCGTACAACCACCGTGCAGCTCAGCTGGCTCAGCTGGCTCAGCTGGCGCAGCGGGTGGAGTGGCATCCAACGTGGTGACAGAAAGGAACACAGCGGATTGCGAGAGAGAGTGTGGCGCCCAAGAGCACAAGGCAACGCGGGTAAAACGTAATCCGGCCCACGCCTGACCCCTCTCTCGTCGCCGGCGCTTTAAATTAAAACAGCCGGGTTAAAATGTACGAAGGATCGCTTCGCCCTAGCTGCATGGCATCTCCTGACACACACACACACACACACACACACGCGGACCTGTTTATCTGCTGCAGCTGCTGCACCTCGCTCTGGATGTGGCGCAGGTGTTTGGCCCGCAGCTCCTGCAGCTCCGCGAAGCTGGGCGTCGTCGAGGTCATCGAGGTCGGCGTCAAGCTCGGCGTCCTGGCCGGCCCGGGTCCCTGCTGGGATCACGGCACGTGACAGGGGGTTCAGGCGCAGCCGGGAGCGGCACACTTTTAAAAATGGCGTTGACGCTGCGATGGCGTAGCACTGTGCCACCGGACGAGGGGGTGCGACAGAGACAGAGAGGAGCGAGAGGGGTGGGTGACAAACGGCCCCAATCAGGTGCGCCACAGGGCGAGGGTTGAGGCGAGAGGTGCCAGGAGGTGGGCGCGGCGGCAGGGGCAGGGGCACAGGCAGAGGCGGCCCCTGAAATCAACTCCGCCATTGACCAGTCGTGTGGAGAGAGGACCCGGTTCCGTTGGCGGTGCGGTGAGTACCTTGCCCTTGCCGCCACTGATGATGCTCCCGATACCGGACCCGGTCCGTCTGAAGTCGGCCATGCTGCCGCCGCCGCCGCCGCCGCCGCCGCCGCCGCCAGCAGCCCCCGGATCCCGGTCCGCCGCCGGCCGCAGCCAGGAGTCGCTGAATAGACAGACATGGACGGGCCGAGGTAGGGCGAGCGTGATGAAGCCTTGTCTCAGCGATTACGTCCATTTGCAGGCATTCATAGGGTGACAGGGGAGGGGTGGGGTGGGTCGGGACGGGCTCGGGACGGGCAGGGCGCCTCCCGCTAAGCGCTTGTCGCCGCTCGGGGTCCTCGCGGCTCCCGGCGCCTCCGATGACACTTTCCGAGAGATGAAACATCACCACTCGGATCATCAACAACTCAGTGGCAAAGCTCGACGTGGCCCCCGCCCCCGCCCCCGCCCCCGCCCCCGCCGCGGCGGCAGCAGCCCCGGCACACGCCCCGCAGGCCCTGGCGGCCAGGCAGGCGACCGCAGCGACCGCCAGCCTACGGAAGATCTTCCAGAAGCCGATGACCCCCTCTTACGATGACGAAAGCGTTCGGTCCTCATCGGTCCTAAATCGCAGTCAGCCGGCGTCCTCTCCGACCTCACCTGACCGCGGCGTCGGCGGTGCCGTCGCTGTGCTGGCAACAGGCCCCCGCGGGCGCCGCCTCCACGACGCCGACCTCCTCGGCGCTGCCCGTCCACACGGGGGTCATCGGCTTCTGGAAGATCTGCCGTAGGCTGGCGGTCGCTGCGGTCACCTGCCTGGCCGCCAGGGCCTGCGGGGCGTGTGCCGGGGCTGCTGCCGCCGCGGCGGGGGCGGGGGTGGGGGCCGGTGCAGCAGGGGCCGGGGGCTGCCACGGCGAGGACGCCGTTGAGCTCCTGCAAAGCCGTGCACGTTATCACCCCTCGTTGCCGCCTCCCACCTCCGCCTCCGCCTCCCGCCTCCGCCTCCCGCCTCCGCCTCCGCCTCCGCCTCCCGCCTCCGCCAACCCGGGGGATTTGTAGTCGCAATCCGACACGGCTTTAAGGCGGCGACGCCGACCGAAGGCTCGGCCAAAGTGCCCGGGGGGGGGGGGGGGGCGGAGGGGCGCACGGTGTACTGCACAGGTACCGAGGGCCGCCCTGAGAGGCCTGACGCCCCCGAGGGCCCCCGCCTGGTGCATACCTGCTCCTCGGGAGGCGGACGCTCTGCTGAGAGACGAGGGACGGCGTTTTGTTGTACAGCTCCCACAGGGTGGTAATGCCCTGGCCGGCGCTGGGGACCGGCGTGGGGGCGGCGGCGGCGGGGGCGGCGGCGGGGCCGGGGGCGGGGGCGGGGCCGGGGGCCGCCTCGAGCAGTGTGCGTGACACCATGCGGCGCGCCGTGGCCGAGATGCCGACGGCGGCGGGCCTCGGCTGTAAGCCCCGGCCGCCCTGGTCGTGCCCGGGGCGCATCCCGGCAGAGGCCTGCTCGGCTCTCGCATTCTGCCGGCCGCTGCCGCTGCCGCTCCCGCTGCTGCTGCTGCCGCTGCCGCCGCTCCGCGCAACAGCTTGGCCACTGTGACAGACGGCCGGACGTGGGTACAGCCGGGTACAGTGCTGTGCTGCGCTGCACTGGGCTGGGCACTACAGGAGCTTGTAGCGCCTCGCCGTAGAACCGCGTCGCTGCCGAGGCTTAATCCGAGCCACGCGAGGCGAGGAGGGCTGCCACCACTGCCACCACTGCCACCACTGCCACCGCCGCCGCCGTGGCTTGCCAATGCCAGCAGACGCCCGGGGCGTGCCTCCGCGGCTCCTTTTCCCTTCCCACCTCCATCATCCCTTTAACCGCGCCGCTCTCGCCTCGGCTCGGCTAGGCAACACTAATCGGACACGCTTCGCACCGCGCCGCGCGCTCCGTGTACTCCGCGGCCTCGGCAGCCTAGCCCGGCCGCCTCAGGCCTCAGCCCACATCCTGACGGATGTGTAAGTGTTACGCTGCCGCGCCGGCCTCCGCCTTGGTGCCCGCAGCCCCGCAGCCTTGGGCGCCTTATTCACAAGTCACTTCCACACTCCCGTAGATCTCAACTAGCCACGTGAGGCGAACGGCGCTTCCGTTGCCGCTGAGTGCCGGAAGAGGCCACGAGGCCACGGCTCTGCCGGGTCCACCGGCCCCGCCGGGCCTCGCGGAATGGAACGTGCAAATATTGATCGCTAAGTCGGGCATGTTTGTGTTTGCGACTACGCGTGCCCTGCGCCTGCCCTGCCGGGCATAGTGGTAGCCTGCGGCCAGACCGCGGGGCCGGGGCCGGGCCGGGACGGGACGGGACGCTCCAGGACCTCAACATCCCCTCCTATCTCCTCCACTGAGGCAGCCGACGCGCCCCTCGGAAGTGTCATCACAGCGGTGGCTCCGTGTTGTTCTAGGCCCGGCCCCAGCACGGCTGACTCGACTTTCCAACGACGGCCGTCCCGTCCCGTCACCATCGGCCCTCCCTTCATCACGACGATGTTGTCCCAGGCGTGTCATTGGGCCGTCGTAGTCGGGTCGGGCGAACTCTGTGCCCCCGCCCCTCAACTCCCCCCTCGGCCTGGTCCCTGCCTACCCTCTGCGGGCAGCACCCGCCCCGTCCGAGAGACGGACGCGCCGTGGACGACACGACACGACGACCATCAGTGTCTTAAACAGATAGAAAGTCGTACTCGGTTTGCAGGGCAGCCGCTAGGGCCGCTGGGGCCACCGCCGGGACTGCTGCGGCCACCGCCGACCAGGTGGGAGTGGCAGAAGCAGGTGTCTGGCAGGCGGTAAAGGGGGGCGGCCGGGGGGCGGTAGTGGGGGCGTCCCTCTGGGTCGGACACTCCTGCGAGCCAAACATCGGGGGAGCAATTTCTATAGGTGCCTGGCGAATACCGGGGGAACACTTCCTCCGTGAAATTGCCACTTTACCCTCCTCCGCGACAGTATACGCATTTCGTACTCGGTCGCCCTCAAATGCGCCGCAACAGCGTGGCCTGGCTGGTGCCGCCCTGGCGCAGGCTGCAGGCTGGTCGGATTGTGCTCACCGTTCTGGGTCGGCCTCTGCCTGGGACGACCCTGGGGAAGACTCCGTGGGGGCCCCGGAGGGGGGCTCTGACGGGGACATCCTGTCCGGGGCAGGGGGCCGCCGGGGCCGCGGACTGGGAGGCGGGCCGCCGCAGCGGGGTGGGGACCCGCGGCCGGAGCATGAGGCAGCAAGCGGACGCTGGCGGCGGCACGGCCTCGGGGGCGGGGGTCTCGGGGGCGGTGGGAGTGCGTGTCACCGGAACCGGCACCGGCACGGGCACCGGCACGGGGGTCGAGACCGGAACGGGGATTTGGCTTCTCTGGGCCTGGAACGGGAGGCGTCGCGTGGCAAGTAGGCCGGGGGCGGCATATGCGGCAGTGAGGGGCGGCGAGTGGAGGAGCGGGGCGGGGCTGAGCTGAAAAGTTACGTAGAGGTGAGGCCGGGGCCGGGGCCGGGGCCGGGGCCGGGGCCGGGGCCGGGGCCGGGGCCGGGGCCGGGGCCGGGGCCGGGGCCGGGGCCGGGGCCGGTTCCGTTGGACTTGGCTCGGTTGAGTCTACGGACTAAAAGCCATATTGGGGCACACGGAGAAGGTATGGGGTTCTCTGCTGCTATTCGGATCCCTGCCGGGCCGCCGGCGCGGTGGAGTTGCGCGCCACAGTTGCAGTTCAAGGTATATGAAAAGAGCAGGGGCAAAGCGAGAATAGGTCTCGGCCCCTTCCGTACCCGGAGCCCGGAGCCCGGAGCCCGGGCTGACCTCCGCCGGACCGCACCGCGCGCTCGCACCGCCCGCCTTAAATTTCACCAACTTCAGCCGGAAATTTATGGGGCCGACCCGGAAGTTTCCAGCCGCGCCGCGGACGCGTGACGTCAGATTAGGGATCCATGGGCGTAGGCCGGCGTGTGACTTGTGGACGGCCGTTACCTTGTCTCTGCTGACCGCGGCGGCCGCTTTCTGCTGGAGCTCGGGACCCGGTTCGTCCTCAAGGCCGTCCTCAGGGCTGTCCTCAGGGCCGTCCTCAGGGTCGCTCTCTGGGTCGCCCTCGTCGTACTCCGCCTCCATCCCCCAGCCGCCGGGGGGGCTGGTGGTGTCCGCGGCTGCGGGGGTGGGGGCGGCGGGGGCGGTGCGCGGCCGGGGGACATACTCCCGCACGCTCGGCAGGCGGGACACGGGCCGCGAAGCAGGCCGCGAACCAGGCCGCCGGCTCCTGGAGGCAGCCCAGCAGGGGGCGGGGAGGTGCGGTGATGTGGGCGGGGGCGGAGGGGGGCGGGGGGGGGGGCGAGTCAGGGCGTGACGACGAGGCTAGTTGCGTAAACCGCGTCAGCCGGCAAGCTTTCAATCTTGTCGGGGAGATTGGTTTGGGAAACAAATGCCGCCGCCCTGGGGCCGTGCTGGAGGCCTGCAGCCCCGGCAGCCTCAACAGGTCCCAGCGTCATCGCACACCCAACAGCTGACCTTTGGCGAAGGCCGGCGGGCGGCGGTATAGCGGCGCGTGATCCACGTAACAAAGCCATAGCAGCGCGCGCCGACACACGGCACACGTTTGCTTTGCGCGTCGTGACCCCGTGGCGTGGCGCACCGAGACCCAGATGCCCTCTCCCCTCCCCTCCCCTCCCCCCCACTACCCCTGCCGTTAGTCCGGGTTAAGGTACGCGCGATGCGTCAAGGTAGCGCGGTGAAACGGGGGGCGGGCTTCCAGGGGAGATGGGAATGCGGGGAGTGCAGCGTGGCTGCCGAGCCCCCGCCGCCCCGCGCGCCCAGAGTGCGCCCCCCGACACCTCGCCCTTTTGCCTGGCTGATGCTTTTGGCTTTTAGGCGCCCTCTGCTTTGCTCGCCTCTCGCTGACGGTGAGGTGGTGGCGCGTGGCGGCAGCAAGACGTGGCCCCGGCCCGGCCACCCCTCCAAGGACCACACCAGACTAGACCAGGCCAGGCCAGACCAGACCGAGCCGAGATCAGTGCCAGGTCACTGAGCAAGTCCAGCAGCGAGTCGAGGCCGAGGCTGGGCTGGACTGGCCCCCGCCGACCACAGCGCGGCAAAGCAGCAACGGAGATGCCCCCCAACCCCCTCCCCTCTCTCTCTCTCTCTCTCTCTCTCTCTCTCTCTCTCTCTCTCTCTCTCTCTCTCTCTCTCTCTCTCTCTCTCTCTCTCTCTCTCTCTCTCTCTCTCTCTCTCTCTCTCTCTCTCTCTCTCTCTCTCTCTCTCTCTCTCTCTCTCTCTCTCTCTCTCTCTCTCTCTCTCTCTCTCTCTCTCTCTCTCTCTCTCTCTCCCCTTGCATCCCAGAGGGTAGGCGTCGAAGGTACCGGCCATGAAGAAACGTATTCTCCGAGCTGGCTTGCCCTGGGAGAACGGCGACGCGGCGAGCGCCTGCGAATGCCAGGGTAGGCCAGCCCGCACGACACGCGTGCGCGTAGGCGTCGGGGCTGCCTACCCGCCCGGCGCCCTGCTGTAACCTAGGCTCCCCGGCTTGTCTCCGCACACCGGCACACGGCTGCACACGGCTGCACACGGCTGCACACGGCTGCACACGGCTGCACACGGCTGCACACGGCTGCACACGGCTGCACACGGCTGCACACGGCTGCACACGGCTGCACACGGCTGCACACGGCTGCACACGGCTGCACACGGCTGCACACGGCTGCACACGGCTGCACACGGCTGCACACGGCTGCACACGGCTGCACACGGCTGCACACGGCTGCACACGGCAGCTTGGTATGTAAGGGTTCCAAGACTGCCAAGGGCGAGGGGTCCCTCACTCGCGATGCAAGTGTACCATCATTTAAAATCAAAATGTAACTTTTTCATATTTCTTGCTCTGATTTTCCCTTGTTCTTCTCTAATTTTTTGAGTGAGGTACCCCTCGGCCCACAGGGTCACAATGCGGACCGTTGTGGTAGAAATGGCGGACGATTACATTTTATGTGAGTTGCAAGCTCGTGTGCTGCGACGATGAAGCGCGATGAAGCCTGCGCCACTAACGTGTTCACAGGGCATTGACTGACCGCGAGACCGCTGGCAGCGGCGGCTGCACGACGTGGAGCTCCTCGACGAGGCCGTCGGCCGCATGGTGGCCGGGGAGGTGCTGCTGCTGGCGGTACGGGTCGTCCCACCGGCCGTCATCGCAGTCGTCCCAGGACGGGGTCGGGATCAGCACGTAGCCGTACCTAGCGGGAGGGAACCAGGAGCTGGGCTGGGCTCGTAGCCAGGAAGGACAACTACAAGTTGGAATTACTTCCCGGAAACACCCCCAACTGCGATATGAGGATTTGTTTTGGTTCTCCCTGTCGCCGACATATTTTTCCTAGTTTCCGTTTTCCGCGCTACTCCCCACCCCCTCCTCTCTCTCCCTCTGTCTGTCTGTCTGTCTGTCTGTCTGTCTGTCTGTCTGTCTCTCTCTCTCTCTCTCTCTCTCTCTCTCTCTCTCTCTCTCACATTCTCGTACCCTTGCCTCCAGTCCTTGTAGGTGGCGAGACGCGGCTGGGGGTGGAAGCGAGATGGCAGTGCTGCCGTGGCGGCAGTGGGGACGACGCGTGGCTGCGGCGGCAGTGGCTGGTGGTGGTGAGGCTGCGGTGGCAGCGGCGGCAGTGGCGGTGGGTAGTACTGGCCCAGGCCCGGGTACGCCGGGTACGGGGTGCACTTAGCGCTCACCGCCGGGTAATGTAGATCCCCGTACCAGTAGTCGCCCGCCGGGTTGCGATACATCGTGCTGGGAAGGTTCACTGCAATTTCACATACGAGTCCGCCTTGTCGGTCATGTCGATCGGCCGTTTTTGCCCTCCCCCCCCCCCCCCCCCAGGTCTTCCTGCTGGCCCTATTGTATTCTGAAATCCTTGGCGGACGGCGACAGCAGCGGAAAGGGTAGGCCATCCCGCACAGCACGCGTGCGTGAAACAGTTGAGATTGCCTACCCAGCGAGGCGCTCCTCGGGAAGCCGTTCGCACTGGTTCGTATCCCCTAACGAACGCACAAGGCAAGCTGTAGCCTCGAGGGGCCCCTCAGTCGTGATGCAAGCATAACAGGAATGATGTAAAAATTTGATTCAATTGTTGTTTTTCTCTTTTTTTTAATGTCTGATTTTTTTTCTCTAATCATTCAAATTTTTGCTGAAATTTTTTGACTTTCTGTTTTATGTCAGATTTTTTTAATTTTTTTTTTGTGCGGGATTCCTTGTGTAGCTTTCATTATGAGTAGCCTTTACCAGGTGCTAGGTGAACCTGTCGTGTGTGCTTCAGTGTACCTATTAGGGGGAAGAACCAACGCCACGCCGCGCCACGCCACGGGACCTGTTGTCGGGCCGAGGGGGCTTGCGAACTTCCGATGTCTGGTCTACTTTTGCCAAACCGGACACCGGAAAGGGTCGAGGCGTCAAGCCATCGCCCGGCAACTACAATGACACCTCCTGCATCCGACACGCCACTACAATGGCCAATAAAAACGTGATTGGGGGCAAAAAAAATTAGGGAAAGAAAAAACTACAGCGAGTCCACTGAACAAGAAACTTTATTTATCACAACTGAAATATAACACAAGTTGATTAGAGACAATCACATTGGCACTAAACTGCTCTCCAAGAAGAAGAAGAAGAAGAATTGTAGCCTTCTTTATTCATTGTCACACCCTGACTGCATCATAATTGAAATTAAAAATAGTAAGCGGTGTATAATATTCTTATCACTCGGTGGATCTTTGATTTATTTCAGTAACGTTAATATTTGTAGTATCCATAAGTCGTCAAATGATTATGGTTAAATAAGATTTATGCAGGAATAAGCTGCAGCTGATCATAATATCAACAGTGATTTAAAAAGACAATGACTTCACATAAATATAATTACATAAATATCCATATCATACCAAACAATACAAAGTGTGACATGTAACTACAGGCAACTATTCGGTTCATTGTATCATAGTCTGCTGGATACATTGCGGTGTTCTACAAAAAAAAAGTTCCTTGGCAGCCAGTCCTGTGCTTGCTTAAGACTGACCTAATAGCTAGTTTTACCAAGAAATAAAATATAATTGAGTACAAGTGGCAAGTTAAATAAAAAAGAAACAAATGTCCTGAGATATGAGGTAAATAGGTAAGGCTTGAAACTACGCATCAAGTAATTCAGTTTGCAAAATTTACTTGATCTCACAATTTTTGTAACATATCCTCTTTATCTTTGTAATATGGCTAGTGTTTATCACTATAGCAGTGTACGTACACATTAGGCTGCTCTCATGATGCAACCATTCAGTCTATGGTACAGCCTGTAAATCACAAAAATAAACTAGTCATTTTAAAAAACAGTAAATTTGTGTCTTTGACTTCCAGTTCTTCTCCTACCCTGAAGTTATTACCAGATACCATCAAAAACAACTGCATTTATAAAGTTACAGGCTAAATCAGTCATAAATGTGGCTATAAAAACTATGAGGAAAATTTATGTATGAAAATAAAAGAGTGCACAATTCAGATGTATTAGGCAAATCTGTTTTATCATGCCCGAACCTCCCACGGCTACAGACAATAGACCTCTCTGCAATTACTATTTAAGTCTTCAGCTTGCATAACTAGATATACTTGGTTTCAATCAAATGGAAGCACATCTGTTCCAAAAACCTTCTGGCATCAAGGACGCAGTAACCAAAATAATCAAATACCAAACCACAAAGGTAGATTACAGCAATAAAATACAGGCACTTACAGCACAATGCAGAAATTCTGGCAAAAGAAGCAGGGAAAGAACTTGAAATAAAAACACAGTCACAGGACAATACTAGCCACAAAAAGAACTGTCTCGTTCATGATACCAGCTACAGCCTTTATCATGTTGTAAATAGACTTTGCATAGAAAGAAATTCAAATCAACATTTCCAAATATTTTCCTACATCACACCAGTATGAACTATCGCAAAGGAAAATATCACTGTTCAGAAAAAAAATCTTTCTTTCACAACCACATTTAATATATAATAAATTAAAGATCAGTTGTGCAGAGAGACATACATGAGGCAAATCAAATTCAACAAGTAATGGTTTTCCTATGTGACAACATCTGTGATACCTGGGTGCATATACTACTATACACTTGCTCATTATCAAACTGCAAAAAACTACAAGAGAATAGAACGTAGCCACCATATCATCATTTTGCTCAACTTGAGCACCAGCAATCAACTTCCTAAAATTAGCTTAAGTGGCACAACAGGCGAGTTCTATACTAAAAGAGTTCTATGAACAAGATTGATCAGAATTGAATTGACACGGAAATAGGCGGCTTCCTTTACATTAAAAGTTAATAACGTCTTTTGAAAGGTTTTAGAAGCTCCTAGACAGAATTTAGAATGAAACTGATAGGACTTACAGAAGTAAACATGTAGGGTTATTAGTAAAGATTATGGTCAATGAACAGTACCCACTCAAACACAAATGAACGTTGACTGACTTCAAAACATAAGTTAAATTCTACCCAAAACTATCCATAAAAATTAACATTCAACAGATGAAAATAATCTATTTCCTCTCAGATTCAGAAAAGGCAATCAAAAACCTTCTTTCTAATGGAGACAAATTACATTGCACACCACTACCTGAAATTGGTGTCTCTTAGCTCTTCTATTCTACAGCTACAATATCAAACAATAACTATGCAATTTGCGAGTTGCATACCAGCCTGCACAAGACAACAGTCAACAAATCGAGAGAGAAACTGAGTTACTTTGCATGCAGTAAAAAAACTCAACCAGCACAAAAGGCACAACAATAACACAGCAAGATACTTCTAACTTGACACCCAATTGAACATCACAGACATAACCTATATGATAAACTTATTTTGATCATAACTGTATCTAATACCACAACACTTGATTACAGCCTCAATAGCAAGAGTACATGGAACTGTATATATGAATGATTAAAAACCACACATGATATCAAAGCATATTTTTTTTTAATTTTCTTTTCTTTTTTTCTTTTAACAAAGCAAATCTACCACAATTGAAGAAACTGTATGAATAACAGTGGTAATAACTGCATATAGAAAGAATATTTCCTCATAATTGAATGGTACAGAACCTTTCATTAAACTGGATCTACTATTACAACTGCATTAGGTCCTGATAGAAAGAAAGAAGGATTATATTTGTGCAATAATTGGGTAGTGTTCTGCCCAAGTGTTAGAAAACAGCATTATGATTTCCTTGCAAAAGTAACAAAGGAAACAAACGTAACCTATTATGGCAACTCACACTAATTCAAGTCAGAATTCTACAGAATGAACCCTGGAGGAACAAATACTATCCCTGAGACTAGCACCGTAGTCACAGGAGTAATAGAGCATAGGATAGGATATGTCTTTCTTGTCCTTCAACAACCTATGCAGTGCTCTCATCCTCATCTTAATTTGTTTAAGTGAACTTCAGCTTTTAAAGTTGTTATAACTGAGTACCATTGGGTACTACAAATCATACAAAGTAGAAAGAAGTAGTCAAAAGAGTTAAATGAATGGGAAACACTAATAAAGCACAACATGTAGCTATACTTAAATGACCATGTGAGTTCATTCCATTGCGTTGCAAGCTGAACACACATTAGGCAAAAAGAATAACTTAGCCCAGAAGAACTTGTTTGACTGAACAATCATTTAAACTCACATCTCACATACATTCACGCGCATGCACACAACACCACAATCTGGTACATCTTCTCTTAAGGCACTCCAAAATCACATGAGAGTAAATCAAAAAGCATCAGAATTCCAGCTGATTCAATTTCACATGTCAAAGAGTGAAACAAGCAAATGAAGGCCACAAAAAATAATGTCAATACAAAGCATTTTACACTTGGTAAAAACGAAAACACATATAAAATTAAAAATAATAAAACAAAGATTTTTGTCATCATTGTGGTTTGACATGGAAACCCCTGCAATACTTAAGAATATCTGCAAAAGTCAATTTTAGCCACATGACAAGAACAATAAAATCATGATTACATAAAATATGAACCAAACAGAAATTGTGACTTTACATAGTGGCCAGCATCATTTTCACTCATAAAAGTAGTGTGCCTATGATTACTGATACACGAAATTCATAACATAATATTTACAGAAAACAATAGCTTCTCCTGCTTTGTACTATCCTGGAGCACTGAGGTGTGACCAGAATTTTTGATCCAATCAACCAAACAAGTTAGTGCTTGGGGCATGCATACGCCTCATTAATTAAGTTTATGTACCAAAGTACACAAGTTTATATGGTTTGTAGAAAAATATAGATACATTTCTTGCAAAAGTTTCACACTCAGTTTTTAAGCTTGAAAAACAAAAGGATGCACACAAATCACCAAGTTATGTCTGAGAATTTCAAGAAAAAAAAAAAAGAAAAGAGGCAAGTATTGATGAACATTGGATGAGTGTTTCTTTCACCTCAGTGCTTTTCCCTAGGTAACAATGCTGCATACTGTAATATTTGGTTACAACTGAACCCTCACTAACACTATGGTTAAATTACCAAGTAAACCCAAATGTCATAGCTTTTTTCTTGCCTGTAGTTTTGCCTGGACTTCTCTCAGCATATCGTCAAATGAGTTTCCTCCACCACTACGGGTCATATGGGAAGGCAAATTACCTCCCATACCACTTTTACAGGCCATACCATCTAAAAGTCATAAACAAAACAAAATAATTACAAAATGTGGAAAAGTTTAACGCATGCTCTACCTTCTGAGAAAACTTTGAAGTAAATATGCCATTTTATACTTTAACACTCACCAAGGTCAGCATATCGTTCTCTGCAGAATTTTCTCCTTCCTCCAAAGCATAAATCGTACCGAGGTTGATTGGGATCATCATTTCCTCTCTCCACAGCATTATAAGCATCTATTTGGTAGGCAAAAGTAACAAAGCCATAGTTGTCCCTGGAAATAAAATATTGTTTAGTTTAGCTGATAGAAAAAGACTGCCTAATTTAAAAATAGGCGAGAAAATCTTATTTTTTAATTTTTTTTTTATGTCTTACGCATGTTCCCGGAAGTGTAAGCTAATGTCCAATATGGGCCCAAACATCTCAAATCTTTTTCTTAGTTCAACTTTTGTGGTTTCTTCTGGAATGCGACCAACATATATCACTCTTCTTTCCTCAACTTGCCGATTGTGTTCTTTCTCCACATGGGTCCAATCAACATTTCTCCGTACCGGTGACCGAGATCTGAACAAGAGGAATACTCAGTTGAATGGGGCATTTAAAGAAAATCATCCCAACATGACGAACATATAATACACAGTATTTAAAAACAAATACTAATGAGATTCTTAAGGTCAGCTGGACAAATAAATGTTTGGTGAGACAGATTCACAAAAAATATTTTAATTTAGGTGAATACATGAAATTCCCAAATTAAGCAAACAGAGAAATAAATTTCGTTTTTATTTTTTAAACAAAAAAATAACAAAGTAGAGGGAAATTTTACATAAATGAGGAAAACAGTGAGAAAATGTCGCCATAGCACACAACCATTCAATAACCAGGATGTGAAGATCTAAGGATAGGAGAAACGCCACTTTCATGGGAAAAACCAAAACCAATAACTTCATTATTATGGGTTGAAGAGAGACTACTAACACACTAGTACACTAACTAAAATGCAAAGAACTCGAAATACTCCGACTGCATGCTGAATAGTGGACAACAGTGATGAGACACAAAACCTCCATGATGATGTATAATATTGCTCCACAGCAACATACTGCACCGCACACAAAAGTGATGTGGGAGACAGCTGAGGGAGCGCGTACCCAAAACAAAAAAAGGTTATCTTACCTCAACTTCTTTCTTTCTGAATTCTTCTGTGTCTTTGCTCTGGCCCTTTTTGTACCACGACTCTGAGACCTGGAAAGGCTGCGATCACAACCTGAGGAGTATGACCTAGATCGACTTGACAAGGATCTGGATCTAGACCTAGATCTAGATTCCAACCGGGAAGAGTTAGAATACAACCGACGACCAGCACGGGATCGGGTTTCCGACCTCAATCTAGAGGTGTTTCCTTGACGACAAGAAGAACGAGACCGCGAACGAGACCTGGACCAAGATCTATCACAACTGCTCCAAGATTCTCCACCTCTGTTCCTACATCGGCTGCGCTCCCTATAACAGCATTAATTCCAAGGGTGTAGAGAGAGGCCCATAAATAAAGTAAGAAAAGATGACACTGTAAAATTAATTGTACTGAAAAAACAATAAATATATTCGCACCTACAAAAGATATAATAATTATTCCGTCATGTACACAATCTCAAACTGAACGAGTCTGAGATGGAAAATGATACTTTCAATTGATTGATATTCTACAAAGAGACAAAGTTTTCACACACAAGAAACTATCAATTATTTACGATCTGGGCTCACCTTCTGCTTCTACTTCTGCTTGTGTCCCGTCGCCAATGTCTCCAACTGTTGCGGCTAAGGCTGCGATCTCGCCGAGAGCGAGAACGTCTTGTGGATCTCGAACGTGAACGTCTTCTTGAGTGTGAAGACCGTCGGCCGCTACGCCGACTGTAGCCACTACTCATGCTGTTGCTTCTCCTGCTGGAACTTGATGAGTAACGGCTGCTGCTGCTACTTCTCCCTGTCCTTCTCCTTCGGGTGGCTCGTTTTCTTCTGTTACTTCTAACACTTCCACTACTGCTGGAACTGTTGCTGCTGCTACTGCTACTGCGGCTACTCCTGCTGCCATCGCTTGAGGCACTCCTATGCAGAAAAAAATTCAACATAAATTCTACCTTACGTACCGCACCTTACTACATAAACATCCCCGCACATTTCAGAGCACATTCCATTGTAAATATTCAAAATTATTTCCGACAAAATAAATGAATACACACCGTGATCGAGAACTGGAGACAGATGGTGATCTTGATTTTGGCTTTGATGGGAAAACGTTCACCTTCCTTTGAACATTCTCTCTCTTGATACTGAAATGAAGAGAATATGAAATAGTGAAACCCCATGACACAAAATTGGTTACTATATGCTATACATAGGAACAGATGTCACTCCCAACTTGTTACTTTTATGACAATAATGGAATCGCATGTTTTGTCTGGATTGGACGATTTTAGAGAATAATGTGAAATTATATGTCTCATGAATGTTAGAGATCCAGGGTTTGACCTTCAAATAAGCTTTGAATTCAGTCAAGTAGATTCCATTTATGACATCAAAGCCACAAACTGGAAATAACATCTGAAAAGGTTCCTTAGTTGGCAATGTGAATGTTAAACATACCTTAGCACACTGACTTTCTTGCTTTGAGGAGATCCTTCACTGCTAGACGTGCTTATTCTTCTTGTTCGGTACTGTCTTTGCTTCTTTTTCTCTTCTACAGGTTTAGCTTCTTCCTCTTCATCTCCCTGATTCTCAGTATTAACAGCCTCTAAATCTCTCTCTTTTTTGACTACAGTTGGAGAACCACAGGAATTACTCTCTTTGTACAAAACCTCTGCAGATTTCTCTTCTTTGATAACACCAGTGTTCCCTGACACATCAATTTCAAGCATGGGCTCTTGCTCTTCAGTCACCTCTTCCGCAACAACTTCGGAAGATGCTCTACAGACAACTTCTGATGTTGATTCTGTTTTTTTCTCCTCCTTGACTGGTTCCAATAGTGTTACAGTATTTTCAGTGACATTATCTTCAATTGTTTCTTGTTCCATTTTAATTACTATAGGTGGGTTGCAAATGTCTTCTGTAGATGGGGTTAAAAGCATGACTTCATTGGCAAAAGATTTTTCCGAGACACCCTTGACGGTATCAGAAGTTTTCTTCTCTTCTCTTTTCTGCTCCAGGGCCTTTTGTCGGTTCCGATATTCTTCTAAGTTCAATTTACGTTTTTTGGGTTGCTCAGGTTGCTTTACTGATACAGCATTTACAGATATGGTATCAGAGGCTTCACATGGTTTCATACTTAATTCACAAATTTCAGCAGGTTCAATTTTCATACCAAGACTAGCAGGTTTCAGTATATTTCCAGTAAGCTTGGCCTCTGTATTAGTAGATTCAATTGATGTTTTTATAGATTTTTGAATAACAGTTTCAGTCGGTTTGACAGGAATTTTGACTGGCTTTGAACAAGATATGGTTTGCTTCACAACTGTTTCAGTCAAGTTGGGAGAACTTATAAGTTTTAAAGAGGGCTCTATTGGTTGCGGTGTACGACCCAAAGGTTTAGCACTGCATGTGACTGTTTGATTAGGCTTAACACATTTCACGTTTGGATGCCCAGAGGATGGCTGTGGAGGCAATTGACGTAACACTGTTTGAGGCTTGGGAGGTGTCTTAACAGTATCACATCTAACCTTCTTCAGAACAGATACCATTAACTTCTCTTTGTTTTGTCCTGTTTGATTTGAGCTACGTGGCTTCAAGATGCTGTTGTAGGCAACTTTTGGCCCACTACTTCCTGAATCATGGCCCAAGTTAACTCCCAATGAAAGTACAGCACCTGCACCTTCACTGTCTTCACTAACATCACCTGATTCAAGGCCACTGTCTTTACGCGAAGCTCTGTCCTCCTCATATTCCATCATTTTAGTACTGGCTTTTATGTCCTCCACCAGTTTCTCAGGCTGGTGAACAGGAAAATAAAGAATACAAAATTAAAAGTCAGAATTTGACAAAAACTGTATATCAGTAGAAAAGAATTCCAACTCACCACAAACTCCACATTATTCAGAGAATCACTACTACAATAGTCATGATCAAACTGAACATTTTCTCCCCCAGAACCTTTCCTGGATACCAGCTTTAATAGTTTGTTTCTACTCAGAGTTGCTCCAGCTGCTTGCATACGAGTGCCTGACCGAATAGTTTTCTTGCTTGGCATAGCTGGAATTACAGGAATGGTCTTCTTGCGACCAGAGGCCTATAAATAAAACACGGAACTAAGATCACATGTCATCTAGGGGTATTAAGTAAAGGAGATTCAGTATTTCTAACATGTTACCTTGATTCGATCCATGATTTCTACAGGCAAAGCTTCAAGAATATTTTGGTGTAAGAGTGACACTCCTTTGCTTGGAGATGCTTTCTTTGGGGTTGAAGCTTCTAATTTTGACTTTGAAGGGGAGGGTGATGGAGAGGGTAGAGGAGAGGTTTTTGATACCAATGGCATAGGTGTGTGAGTGGATATTGGTATACATGATGGGGAAGCAGGCATAGAAAGGGGTGATGGTGGAACTGAGAAGTGAGCAGGAGAAGCTGGCATAGACTGGGAAAACTGCGGTGCTGGTTTGAGGGTTGCTTCAAACTGCTCCAGAAGACTTTCTAAGTTACCAGCTTCCAGTACTGAAATATTTTAAAAAAACTCTTACACAGGAATCCACACGATAATGTGAAGTTAATCATGAAAAATATACTTCTAATAAATACCCGGTACTTCTGCAGTAATAGTGTCAAAATCAACATTACAATCCAGTCGTGCATCCAAGAGTGGGAGATCATCCCAGGCTTGTGCTTCTTGCTCTTCTTTTATAAACTCCATAGCTATGTCATGTAGCTGTTCTACATCTTCAGGGTTTTGTATTTTAGGAATAGGCAATTGAACACTGCCCAGACACAACAGCATATTAAATAACTTCATAACACTATTTTGAAGAGAGCAACACATATGACAAGATCTACATACCCATCCAAAGTTGGAATAGATGGAACAAGTGAGTTCGATTCAGAACTGCTTTGAAAAGGGGATGGCCCTCCTCGAGCACCAAATAGAGCAGTAAATTCATGATCACCAACTACAGTCAATTCACTCTTATTATTGAGCATGTCAGCAGGTTGCAACAACTCTTCTGTTTCCATAATTTTCCTTGAACTAGAAACATTGCTGGCTGGTTGACCTGTATCATCTAATGATACATGTTGCTTGGTTTCACTGATGTCACCATTATTGTCAGATTTTATCTCTAATGAGGATACATTAATGCCAAGTGCTGACACATCGATATCAGACACATTCACATCAAGTCCTGACAAGGACATATCTAAATTTAAACTAGCATCTGAAGACACAGCAGAATCTTTATGACATGATTGTGCTACAGGTGTGCTAGATCTGGCTGGTATTGTAAGCGGGTCTGGAAGACTATAACATACAATTTTTTTTTTAAGTTATGACACAATACTATGGTACTTACAAAAAAATAATGAAAACTTAAAGCAGTAATTACCTGGGTTTGTGTATACTACTTGCAACACTTGAATTTGATTCAAATGAGTCTTCAAAAATATTATCCGGAAGTTCTGAAGGAATGGCTTGGCCATCGAGTCTTAAGTCGACACCGTCTGGATCAAGAGGCTGTAACAGATACCATGAATAAAATCTAGAACTAATGCATAACTGTAATAATTATACGGCACAATGAGACAATTGTGGAATATTCACCTGATAAGGAAGAAGACTGTCTTGCCACTCAAAAAGCGATTTGTGATAGTCCTCCCTACTACTGTTAAGGCTACTACACTCTGATGGAGCCACTGGAAGCACAGCAAGATCTCCATTATGTCTGCAAAGTGAAAACAATGCAGAAGCATGGAGGTGAGCAAACATGAGTGTGTTAAAATAATAAGATAATGGACAAGACACAAATTCTAGCAGAAAAGGGGGGGGGGGGGGGACTTACTCTTGTTCCTGGTCTGAGTCCCAGTGTACAGCTGATTGGTTTAGATAATCTGAACTATACTGGAGATCACTGTGCATCATATCAAGGAGAGAATTTTGACCATCAACTCCACTGAAGTCGCCCTGGTAAGGAAGGATCAGGTGATGTATAAATAACAAAAGCAACAAAACATTTTAGAATAAAAATTTAAGTTACTATTAAATACCTGATCATAAAGAGAAGTTGCAAAAGTTTCTTCATCGTGGAAGTTGAGAAGCCCAGTTTCCATACTGATTGAGACTCCCCCCTGAAATCAATGTTCTGTATAAATTTCAAGTTATTCGGTCTTTTATACAGCCAGAAGTGGACTTCAACATTCTACTGAAAAGTGGGCTCCATATACTAAGAGCAGACATACAGGATCCTTGCAAGAGATCAAATTTCCTTGGACAAGAACTGATGAATTCCTGCAGTTCTTGAGAGTCAAGCACATTGTATCTCAGAACACTTTACCTTGACTTTTCCCTCATGGCCACTGCATAATTCATGGCATAGTTTGTTTAAATTATTACAGAGAGAAAAGAAAAACCAAGACATGACATTCACTAACATTTTTTCCAATGATACAAAACTGATAAAATCTACAGAAACTATCAAAATACGATAAGAAATAAGTAGATTTACTATCCCACACACAGTCAACAACACTCAATGGATTCCTAACCCTCGCCACATCCATGGGCGCCATAACCCCTTTAACATACGTTTTGAAGACATGAGTATAGCACAAGACACTATCGCCAAACCATTACTTAAACAAAACAAACAAATTTTCAGAGATTCAATACCGATGTCATTCGTTTTTGGCGGTATGCGGTGAAGAAAACTGACCGGTTCTCAAACCGGTAATCCGGCTACGCATTCAGTTGGATACATGGGCAAGCTAACCTTACTCTTGCGTGTACTTCCCGGGTGTTCGGTCATTCTTATCCCTCTTGTTGCATCCCGTGACGATTGTTTATGTTAAATTAAGCCAATGGTGCCTACGCAAATGTCGTCATTGTGATGAATAAGCCAGTATTACAATAAATTTTCACTATCGCGTACACTTCGGCATTGGTTGACAATCAACAGCAAGTTATGTAGGTGAAAACCTGGCTTTCTGCTTCAGAAACGTCCAGACACTCGGTACTTCAGTAGTAAACTTTTATGGCAAGACACCTAGATGAAATTTGGAGTGTTACACTAGATGTTACGATTGCTAATGTTATTTATAGTCACGAAAACAGAACAGCTTGCCAAGAAAACGTGCCATACGGACGACAGCATATTTTGGGCTTTGAAATCATGACAACTGATTCATACAAAGAAGGTGACATTAGTTCGTCGGAAAGCTGAGCGTAAGGAGTATTGGTGACTACTGTTCATCTGAGCAACCACACAATTACTTACTAAATAACAAATCAAATTTATCCCATAAGAGCACTTGCATCCAACGTATACACACACACACTCACACACTCACTCACACAAACGCGCGATTCACACCTACGCACCAACACAAGAGCGAGGTGTGGCCAATCAGACAACACTTTCATCTGTATCCTGTTTACTTTGGCGCCAATTTGATGTCATTCAATCTGACACCCACAGCGAGTTTGAAAAAAACTTGTGCAGTCCGACACGATCTTGACTTCCAGGCATTGGCGTTACTACCCGGGTAGCAAACCCATTAATAGATTTGGATTTTTTTCCAACGATTCCTTTGACTCTTGTTTGAAAGTAATAAAAGTGTCAGTGATAATCCAGTAACAAGCTGTACTCCCCTTTCCCGCCTTTCCGCGTGGGACTCCCCCCCCCCTTTTTTTCCCCCTACGCCCGCGCGTGGCATGACGTCAGGAGGCAATCGAAATATCGTTGTGAACAACGCGTTAATAGTTTTTAGATGAGCAATGA
This sequence comes from Odontothrips loti, assembly GCA_038380765.1. NCBI lineage: Eukaryota > Metazoa > Arthropoda > Insecta > Thysanoptera > Thripidae > Odontothrips > Odontothrips loti. Next base: position 17,481,267 of record CM076248.1, on the reverse strand, counting down.
GTGGAGCGGCGCGGAGCGGCGGGAAGTCACAGAGCGTGGCGCATGGGACTACGTCCACAAAGCACGCAGCGCCGTCACGCCCGCTGGCGTGTGCGAACGCTCTCCAGTCCAGACCCCGCGCTCGAACGCCCGACGGCAGGGGTCTCGTCAAGTTAGGGAGGCGCGTATCTGCAAGCGTGCGCGCCAGACATGAGGTGTAGTTTGGACTGCCTACCTTCTGGGCGTGGACATGTTTCTCGGCTTTTCCGGGGTCAAAGGTGTCATCAGGCACCAATCGCATTACGAAACCATGTCTAGGAGTCGGTCTAAACACACTGCACCCGAAAAAAAATTGAATCTCGAATCAAGTAGGAAACAGATGATCCCAACTCTGCCTTCCCTCTTCCCTCCCCCCCCCCCCCCCCTCGGACAGACAAGCAGTGCAGTGCAAGTCCGTGGTGGTGCGTCCATTAGCAACAGTCCTCTACGCGGTGGGGCGGCACGCAGGCGCGTACTTAGGGGAGGGGCGATGGGGGCGATCGCCCCCCCCCCCCTCCCTTTTGGGTCCCCGAAGGGGACCTTTGCCCCCGAATGTAGGCAACCCGTAAAGCTTTGCCCCTGAAGGTAGGCAACATGTAAAGCATCGCCCCTCCTTTCATCAGCCTTAATTATGCCACTGGCGGCACGGGGCGGCACCACTCGGGGGGTGTCCATAAGCCCTCTCGGGGGCCTCCGCTCTAATGTGCGGGGTATCTACCGGACCGGGATGCTGCCCTCCCGTGTCCTCCGGCACGGCAGCGACGGCAGCAGCCCCGTCCTGCGGCCGCAGCGGCGGCGAGTCTTTCGTTCTGAAGAGGCCCAGGCCGGCTCGTAGATATTTATTTTTAAAGGACCCCGGCGCCCGGCCCGGGCAGAGCTATCACGCTACGCTCCCTGGGTACATAATTCACGGACGCACAGCCAGCGCACTAATCGTCCCAATTATGGCCCAATTGAATGGCGCCCTGTGCGTTACTCTCCCTAACCCGCCCCCTCCCCCTCCTGGCTCCCCTCCCAGCCACTGCCTCCGCAGCACAGGCCCAAGCAGAGAGCACCCCCCCCCCCTCCCCCTCCACAGCACGCTGCTGTTGGCTGCGGTCTCCATGATGGGTAGGGCAGCAGGCAGCGGCGGGAGGCTGGGAGGTTTACCGGGCACCTGCGGCCAGCGGCCGCCACCGCAGAGAACGGAAGAACTGTGCGAGGGGTCCACAACTCTGCCTAAAAGTGTACACCGATTGTGTCGATTGTTGCAACAAATTTGCAGACGATTCGAAATTTTAGTCTAGTAATGGCGTTTTCCGGCCGTTTTCAGCCCCATAATGTGGCTTAACCCCTATTTTAATGCAGTTTTTAATATTTTTAATCGAGGATTGTGCTTGATTGTCTCTAAAGCTGCACACTGATTGTCTCGTGTCGTGGACCCCTCGGAACTGTGCTCTGTAGCCGCCGCGGCCCGCTGCGGTTGCGGCTCAAGGCCCAAACCAATCCAGATGGGATGGGGATGGGATGTCTGTGTCACGAAAAGTGAAATTTTCGCTAACAGATGCTTCCTGCTGGCTTTCAACGGACACTGGAAGAAGGTCGCGGAACACGTTGCGCGGCGTTGATTTTTGCAGTCACTTGGCTCGGCCTCGTCCCCGGGCCGCCCCCGGGCCGCCCCCTGGCCGCCCCCTGGCCGCCCCCTGGCCGCCCCCGGGCCGCCCCCGGGCCGCCGCTTCGTGTCACGGCCGGAGGGGCCGGAGGGGCCGGGACCCGGACGCCCCGGGGCCACATCCACACTCGTCGGTAATCACACGGCCATTCACGCCAAAAATAATTACCAATCAAATGCCAACAAAAAGAAAGCGAGTACTACACCTGCTGGCGCCAGCCAGCAGCCAGCGGCAGCACGTGCGGCGCCTCAGATCAGAGCATGCGCAGCCTCGACTCGCCTCTTTTCTCCTGTAATGATATGACCGGCTGGGGACGAATTTGGCCTGCCGACGCTGCGGGACGCTGTGCCGGACGGACTCAGAGACAGCGGCGTAGCTAGACTTGGGTTTCGGAAGGGGTGTGTGTTATGCGGGTTGCCTACCCCGGTCACCGGTTCGGGGGGAGGAGGGGGCTGACCCCCCTGGCTACGCCCCTGTTGAGAGAGAGAGAGAGAGAGGAGAGAGAGAGAGAGAGAGAGAGAGAGAGAGAGAGAGAGAGAGAGAGAGAGAGAGAGAGAGAGAGGAGGGGGTGGCGCTAAGACACGCTTCTACATGTAATGTGCTTTAATTAGGGAAGGCAACGGCGTTGAGTAGTTCTCGGAACATCGGAATAACCCAACACCTAGCATCCTCCCCCCTCCCACCCCCACCCCCACCCCCACTCCCTCCGCCACCGCCGTATTTCTCAACGGCAGTGGCATGCGCGGAAGTGGCGGAGCCAACGCCCTCTCGTCTCGCCTGAATGCATTTCCCTTGTGTCCGAGGCCGTCGAATTTCAGTTTGCGACAACGACGCGACAGCTGGGACCACCCATGGATAACAAGGTCATGAAGTATGCATGTCGCGCGGGTAGGCGCTGCGGCGGCGGCGGCGGCGTCAGCGGCGGCGGCGGCGGCGGCGGCGGCGGCGCGTCTCCTCGTGACAGGGCGCCGCCGCCACTCCAAGTCGCCCCGTTTTCATCGCCGAGCAATACAGTTTTATGCAGCGTGAGCCCGGCCCCGGCATCCGCGGGGGACTTCGACAAGCTCCCTGCGTCCTGCTGTGCCGGCCACAAAAAAGGGAAAAAATCTGCGGCACGCGACACGTGTCACGTAGTGTAGCGCCGCCGCCGCTGCCGCCGCTGCCGCCGCTGCCGCCGCTGCCGCCGCCGCCGCCGCCGCCATGCACCGCAGCCATGCACCGCAGCTGCCCCCGCGGCTAGACCCCCCGCGGCGGCTGGATCAACTGCCGCTAATCGCTCGTAAAGACCGCCAAACTGACCTCCAAATAGCCCATCCGTTTGTGCCGAAACCCTTCCCGAAACGGCGTAAATCGGCGATGAGTGGCCTATGGCCGTGGCCGGAGCCGGGGCCGGCGGGGGTGGTGGGTCCCAGGGCGGGAGGCGGGCCGCGCGGAACAGAACAGAACAGCTCCTTGGCTTCGCGCTGCTTTGCGCCACGCTCCGCCACGCTCCGCCGGGCTCCGCCGGGCTCTGCTGCCCAAGGCGCTGCCGTTATCCTTATTCCCGCCTCATTGGCCCTGCCATTGCCCCCGCTCCCCTCCCCTCGCCGCCGCCGTACCGGATGAGGTCCGTGAACTGGATGCGGTCATGTGCCAGACTCTGCCGCCTGCCCTGCCCTGCCCTGCCCTGCCCTGCCCTGCCCTGCCCTGCCCTGCCCTGCCCTGCCCTGCCCTGCCCTGCCCTGCCCTGCCCTGCCCTGCCCTGCCATCGTGACTGTGACTGTCGCGTTCCCCATGGGGCAGATATGCCGCAGATGGCCCGCCTAGGCGCACCCTTGTGCTCCCGAAAACGCCGATATCTCGAAAACCGCAAATCAACACTTGAATACTTTTTACCCCCCCCCCTCCCTCCTCTGGGGTGGAACCCCCTGGCACTGGCACTGCATGCTCTGCGCGCCAGCTTGTTGGCGACTCTGTTGGCAGCCATGAGCTGGCTGCGCTGACAGGGACAGAGGTGCGACAGGTGTACCACCACTACACCCGCCAGGGTTCGGTCCACCACTGTGCCGCACTGTACTGCGCTGGCGCGCACAGCAGCAGCAGCAGCAGCAGCAGCAGCAGCAGCAGCAGCAGAAGCCACCGCGATTTCATCCGTCCTTGCGCCATGCGGCCTCGCCGGCCCGGCCCGGCCCGGCCCGGTCATTAGGGACCAAGATGGACTGTTATGGCTAAGCGCACGCCGTATGCTGGCCGCTGGCCCGGATGGATTTACGGCACGCACTCGCATATTTTCCCTTTCCCGCACACGCGTCTATACACATCGGCAGCAGCGCCGGCCGGCCGGGGTGCTTCTGACGGGGGTGCCTGTGACGGGGGTGGCTCCGACGGGGGTGTCTGTGACGGGGGTTCCTGTGACGGGGGTGTCTCTGACGGGGGTGCCTGTGACGGGGGTGCCTGTGACGGGGGTGGCTCCGACGGGGGTGTCTGTGACGGGGGTGCCTCTGACGGGGGTGTCTGCAACGGGGGTGCCTCTGATGGGGGTTTCTCTGACGGGGGTAGGAGGGGTGTTTGTGACGCGGCTGCCTCTGACGGGGGTGTCTCTGACGGGGTAGGTTCCAACGAGGGTGCCCATGGTGGGGACGGGGTTGTCTCTGACGGGGGTGTCGTAGACGGGGTAGGTTCTGACAGGGGTGTCCATGGTGGGGACGGGGTTGTCTCTGAAGGGGGTGTCGCTGACAGGGTTGGTTCTGACGAGGGTGCCCATGACGGGGACGAGGTGTCTCTCTGACGGCGTAGCCTCTGACGGGGGTGCCTTTCTGATGGGGGCCTCCTGTCGGCGGCCGGGAAGAGGTAGGTGTGAAACTGCAGTATGAAGTCCAACGCAAAATCAGTCTCACTGCCATCAAAAGTGAGCGCGGTCGAAACCGTAAACGTGGCATTGTAGACCGTATCTCTTAAGGGGAGGGGGTGCTTGGGGGAAGACCAGCGGGAGTCGCTGACGCTCAGAGGCGTCTGGGGGTGCTCGGAGCCCAGCCCCGGCTCGGCTAGGGGAGGCGCGGCGGCGTTGTCTTTGGCGTGGACAGCTGCCGGCATCATTAGTGGGAAAAAGATGGACTGTAATGGTCACTCCCCCACTCCCCCCCCCCCCCTTCCCTCCTCAGTGGTTCAGCAGCCCCCGCGTCCCTCACGTAGGCCTGGTGAGTCAGAGGCGGTGTCGGCAGCAGCGGCGCAATAGTAGCAGTGTTTCAATTTTGACCCCCACACAAGTTTTCATTCGCCCAGGGACTTTTCTCGAACCTTGCTCGCCTGACTAGCAGCGCACATCTATGAAATCGCATTCATCTCGAGGATTGAAGCTTATTCTTACATTGTGTGCGGTCCCCGCGGGACCGCTATTTTTCGGAAGTGTTTTAGGGGGGGGGGGGCTGTGGTGGCACGTGGGCTGTGGTGGTCTGGTCCCTGCGGGCCGCGCGCTGGGCGCAGGAGCCTCGTGCCCTGCCTGAGGGCTGAGGGCTGCGCGCCCGGCCCCGGCCCCGGCCCCGGCCCCGGCCCGGCACAGCAACAGGCGGTGTCTTGTGGCGCGAAGAGGGGAGGGCGCAGGCTCTAGCCACAGGTACAGAAGGGCACGAAGCGAGGAAACGCGAACTCGAACCCTCACAATAAGGGGAGGGGGGGGGGGGGTGGAGTACAACAGACACCCGGTGCTGGAAGCGGCCTACCCCTGCCCCTACCCCTACCCGCTCTACCTCGGCTTCCGACTCCGGCTGCTGCCGCCGCTACCCCCGCCGCCGCTGCCGCTGCGCCTCCCCTGTGCTCTTTGCGGGGGTGAGATCAAACAAGCACGGAGGGGCGCCGCTTCGCCGCATCGCTTCGCGGGTCGGCGGCGGCCGGCGCTACCCCCACCCCCAGCGACCCCACCCGGGCCGGACCGGGCGCCGCTCGCAGCCAATAAATGCGAGGCCGCGTTGGCGCGAGCCCTCTATGTGACTCGTGTCGCCGTCCCAGCCCGAGCTCCTCGACTTCCTCCTCCTGGTCCTGGACGCCGCCGCCGTCGCCGTCCTCCCCGACAGCTCCCCGACGAGGTCCGACTTCCTGCAGCCCGGCTCAGCCCGCCAGCAGCCCAGCCGCCCCAGCCCGCAGAGGTGAGCCTTAGCCTTCCATGTCGGCCCGGCCCGGCCGGCCTCTCACCCGGTCCCGGAGTGCATGTGCACTCATGTCCGCCCGGTGCCACCGCCCGCCACCATCCGCAGCGCGGAGCGCGGCCTGACAGCGGCCAAACTAAAGTCGATCTAGCTAAAGATTGGCCCCTGGCGCCACAGACCACAGGAGGGGCCGTTCACAACTCTCCGAAACCACAAAAAAAAAAAAAAAAAAAAATTGGCAGAGGTCCGCCACTCTACGGGGATTCATGCTCACACCCACTCCCAATGCCGCCGTGAGATTTATTTTTTTTCGAGAGTGCAATACAGTGGTTACTGCGAAGATATAGTGATACACTCCCTATAGGATGATATTGCAAAATTAGCCAGTATCTCAAAAAGTTTGTAAGTACAGTGTATTGCGAACCGTTTGCGATAACGGCCCTATTACGTCGTCAGGAGAGTGCCTCGCTATTCCTTGCAATAACAATTTGTGTTGCAATTTGAAATACAGTGGTAGGCCGCCCCGCCCCGCTCCGCCCACTGCCAAGGCACGGCCTCGGCACGGCCTCGGCACGGCCTCGGCACGGCACGGCCTCCTGGTCCTGGCTGACCCGCCCCGCCGCCGTTCCCGAATAATCAGCCGACAATGGCGTTTCACTCGCTGCAGACGCGGCCTGGCGGCCACCGTCTGGAATACTAACAGTCACCTGGTGGGTCCTCCCGGGTAATCCGGTTCGCAGTCCTCCCCTCCTTGGAATGCCCTTCTGTCCTTCGGCTGTCCTTCAACAGCGACTGGCCTACCGGCCGTGACGAGGCCGGGTCCCGCAGGGCCGTTGACGTCTCTATACCTCTTGTCCGCGCCATTCATTTTCCAGTCAGCTCCATTCATTCGCTCTGTGAGTCATGTCCCCCATTCACTCATCGCCCATGGCCATCTGCATTTCATCCTCCCGTTCATTTATTCTCCCATCCGTCCTGCCCGTTCCTTCATGCAGTCGTCCAGTAGTTTCCCTAACTCACAAGGACAACTAAGAGGAATGTGAGGACTGTGATCTGAGCGGCATGCTACACTTGTTGTTGTTACCATGGAGACGAGTATCGTGACCAGGACCTGATGTAAATTTACACACGCGCTCCTCGCCGCGACTGTGCCCGAAATGAATCCCCCCCCCCCCTTTCCCACGGGGAAGAGAAAGGGCCAACAGCGCGCTTCAAGGTCTGCTTACGGAAACCTCAAAACGCTTACGATAAAAACCGAGGCAGGGTGCGGCGCAGGGCTGCCATCGGCTGCCGCGTCACCGGGAGGAGGAGAAGATGGCCCTCACCGTCCTCGCTGGGCTCCGCAGCGGGGGTTCCGGGCCCCACGGCGGGGATTCCGAGACCCGCCAGACCCACTTTGAAAATCGATGTACAGTGACAAAAAAATAATCAGAAAAAAAGGGATAAGATAAATAATCAAAAAAGACAAACTTCCAACAGCAAATATTTAAAAAAAGAATCAGAAAAGCAATCAAGAAAAGTGAAAAAAATTGCAAGCTAAGGCCGATACTTTTTCCAACAGTAATCAATTTCTTATTGAAAAAATACAAAATAATCAAATGAAATCAAAAGCGCCAGCTATGATCATATTTGAAATCTGTGTACTTCGAGGAAAGGGAAGGCTAGAACCCTCCACGACGACCCGTCGCCCGGGGACCTCGACGGCATCCTGGACACACGTGAGGCGACGCGTGGGTCACTGATCCGGGGTAGGTCAGGGTGGTCGGGCAGGCCGCCCCCACCGGCCCCCACCGGCCCCCACCCCCGGGGGTCAGCTCGCTCTGTACTAATTTTCACGCCTCCGACACTGTCGTGCTACTGTGCCGCTGGCCCCCGCCCGGAAAGAGCTGAGAGAGGGGAAGGGAGGGAAGGGGAGAGAAGAGGCTGTTTGCATGGAATGGAACCAAGAACGTCCCGGTCTGGGGTGTCAAGCATTACTTCCAGTGGCTCTGTGTGTGTGTGTGTGTGTATGTGTGTGTGTGTGTGCGTGGACAGCTGAGTTACGCCATGCCAGCGAGCCAAATGCTAGCGCGTCGTCGAAATGGCCCGGTCAGGCCTGGCCATTGGGTCCCCGTCTCGTCGGTGGCCGGCGTCGGTCCGGCCCCTTGACGACCATCTGCAAATACGGCCACTGCAAATAATGGTGCGGGCAGCGGGAGTGGCGACGAGGGCGGCGGTGGGGGCGGCGGTAGGGGCGGCGTCGGCGGGCTGCCGGGTCTGCTGCCGGCGGCACTCCCCTCGCTTCCCTCCGACGGCAGACGGCAGCGTCCGCAGGCCCGGGCAGCCCGGGCCTCGGTGTGGGCGCCTGCTGGGTAGGCAACCACGACTTGCTCATTGCACGCGTGTCGTGCGGGCTGGCCTACCCTGGCATTTGCAGGCGCTCGGCGTCGCGTCGTTTTCGATTTGAAAACGTGTAATCGGCAGTTAGTGACGGTTAATCGTTTTCACCCAAATATTTGTTCACGCGCGACGAAAAACGTACAACGTGTATTTGGCTTTGACCAAAATGTTCGTCTCATAGCTTTTCTCTCGTCAAATTTACGGCGTGCTTGAGAGCGCTGCAATCACTGGGCTTCTCTCACTCTCGTCTGCCCCGGCCGGCCCCGGCAGCCCCGAGGGAGGGGATCAGAATGAATTACAGGAGCAGACGGTGGAAGAGGTCTGCTGGCCGTCCGCTGGCCGTCCCCGGTCCTACACACATTCCGATATCCTCGAGCACGAACGACGCTCTGCCGAAGACAGCGCCCCAGGCCTCCCGTAGCTCTCCCTGACAACACCAACGTCTGGGGGAAGGGGGGGGGGGGAGGCAGCGCTTACGTTGCGGGCCGAATATCACCCGGTGGGGAAAGCGTGGCGCCCGGGTCGGGCCGGGGCGGTCTGATAACACGGTGCGACGTTGACTGATTGCATTACAGCCTTGGCTACCTGCTGATCGCCATCATTAGCAAGCGGATCCCCCGTGCGATGAGAAGGGGATGCGAGGGGATGCTCCCTGGCGCTCGCGGCCAAGTTCACCGCCCCCTACATGTGAGCCGACACCTCCTACGCAGCCCGTGGGCGTACTGCTCGTCCTAATGCACACACAGTGACAACACGGAGCTCAGCCGCTCAGGCTAGCTCCGGCGGGCGGTGGGAGCCGGTGGAGCAGCCTCGGAGAGCCAGCCGCCGAGAAGCTGGCTGAGATTTCACCGCACACTTCCCAACAAGGTCCACGGGGGTGGGGGAGGGGAGCCCCGGGGGAGGAGACGGGGCTGTTTCTGCCCTTGGAGTTGGCTGGCTTCCCGCTGTGCCCTGACGGAACAGACCGCCATATTTTTGCTACGCCTTTTCTCTTTTTTTTTTTCACGACCGCGGAGAGCTCACGGGTTGTGTGTATTGATAAGGGCCCGCGAGGGGCAGTGTGTCACGTGTTTCGTAGTGGTACTAGTTTTAGTCCTTTAGGGTTCAAAATTCGCGTCGCTCGCTCGCTTGATTGTAATTAATCAATAAATATTCAAGAACATTCAAGATATTACAAGAACAATATTTCAGTTATCAGTTTCAATCATCGCGTATAAGGAACGTCACAGCTGGTAGGCACCCATAAGGCGGTCAGCAGGGGGCACACAGTCCCTGGGGCTGGTGTGCCCCCATAAGGCGGTCGGCAGGGGGACACACGATCCCTAGAGCTGGTGTGCCCCCAATGACCCGTAAGTAAATTCAAATTCTCTGCCTAATGCCAAAAGGGCACGTTTAAAAAAATGTTTCGATTCTAGGTCAAAGAATCATTTAAAAATCCGGACTAAAAGGCATTTTTAAATGATTCTTTGACCTAGAATCCAAACATGGACAGTGTGACCGGACAAAGTTACGGAGATAATGACCGGACTAAAAGGCGATGACCGGACAGTAAGACCGGACACTTGAGCGGACAAACTTATGAGAATGATGACTTGATTGATGACTGTGTCTGGTCATAACCGTGGTGGCGAACGGACAAAGAAATCTTTCGTCGCTGATAGCGCTCCGCCTCGCGGCTCGCTTAAGCTCCGCGAATAAGGGCCCGCGAGGGGTAGTGGTCGAGGCAGTGCTGCGAGGTGTGGCGCCCCTCCCACCCTTTCGGCGCTGGAAAGGGGGAAAATTGGGGGCTCTGACATGATTCGCAATCGAATTACAGGCAAGCTGCCGAGGAAGCCTGGGGTGGCACTCTTCCCGCGCCCACTCGCGAAATGAGAAGGGAGGTGTTTTCGGCGCCGTTCCATATCTCCTTTTTCCATGTATTTTTTTTCCCTTGCCTTTTCACAAGGACACAGAGTAAAAAATCCTAGACCAAATGGTTAGTTAGTGCGAGCCACAAGAATTGTTCTCAGTGAAGTGCGCTCGGTCTTCGCGCACCTCCTAGCTGTGTGTGTGTGTGTGTGTGTGTGGTATCGGGCGCGTTTGCTGTCGGCACGTCGGTGTCGTGTCCGTTGGCAGCCGACTGCTTCGGGAAGGCTGTGGTCGCCGTCGGCAGCCGTCGGCAGCCGTCGGCACGGCGGCCCGTGGCCTCATAAAGATCGTCTTTGACACGGAGGGCGGCACGCGTTATCACTAGCGTACTGACTGCCTCTCGCACACGCTCGCACATGGCTGGTTTTGGACCTTCTGGCCGTTTCGGGAGTGCAGAGGGGTGGGGCGGGGCGAGTCAGGGCGGGCCGGGCGAGTTGGTCGGACCACGCAGGGCCGGGCCGGACTGGCTGGAGACTGGCTGATAAGTCCTGCATGCTGCCAGGGCGCGCGCGGCCATGGGCTGCCGCGCCTGTGTCTGCAGTCTGCCACACTTTGTTGTTTTTTTCCTTCTCGGATTTTCCCCCGCGATGAGCAGTGGCATGTCTAACAGACCGTGTCATGGCGAGCCGAGCCGAGTCGAGCCGAGCCGAGTCGACCGCGACCTCACCCCGACACGACTCTTCGTGTCCAGCTCAAACGTCCGAAAGGAGGGTAAAAGAATAGGGAAACATGGTAGTTTGCAAGACGCTTTTGAGGTATTTGAGAATTACAAAAATAAAAGCACTCGATTTCATTTTATACGCATGTAAAACTGGGATCAGAAGAAATCGGAACCGTGAGTTGACCAATCGTGGCGCGGTGACAGACCTATTGAAGGCATGAGAGTATACTCTGATGATGGGAATGCCGCTTGAAAAAAAAAATTAGTTGTCACAATTAATTTTTAAGTTGATTTTCAGACAAGCAGTAAATTTTTGTTCGGAGAACTAAAATTTTGTTGGGAAACTAAATTTTAGGTGCACAAACCTGAGTTGCTAGGAGCAAAAAGCAGATAAAAATTTGCTTAGCGCCCGCAACTAACCTCTTTTTTGGAACAACTAATGTTTCGTTGGTGCAACTAACGTTTAGTTCCCCCAACAAAATTTTAGTTTTCCAAAGACAAGTTTACTGCTTGTCTGAAAGTCAACTTAAAAATTAGTTGCGACCACTACTCTTTTTCCTCCGTGGTCCGTGGCTGAAAGTGAAATTCCAGCATCCCAATTTTAAGCACCGATGGTCAAAGACCGTAGACTGAAGGAACAGTTTTCTTTTTTTTTTTTTTTTCTAATTTAAAATTGCGCAGCCTTTGTTTCAGTGCGGCGCCCGCGCTAATGTGGTGTTGTCTGCCGCGGGCACCGGACGAAATCCTCCCCCTCCACGGTGGTTTCACACCCTGGCCGTAAAATGAATATAACCCTGCCGCAACCCCTATGGATTAATGTCCCTGTCTACGCCCCCGTCCCCCCGCTGCCCCCGCCGCCGCCAGCCCATCGCCTGGTTGTGGCCTCCCCAGTCATCTCCCATTAGTCTTGTTGTAGCCGTGCTGCACCGCCGCCACAACCGCCGCCGCAGCCGCCGCCGGCCGCACGCTGTCCACACGCGTCCTGGTCGTCGGCGTCAGAGAAACCCAATTAAAACGGGTCGACGCCGGGCGAGAGCGAGTCATTTCGAAACGGCTTCCCCGAGAAGACAGCCCGCGGCGAGGACGTGCGTGCGTGCGTGTGGGTGTGCGTGTGCGTCGTGACTGAATTGCGGCCCCTCCTGGCGGCACTGCCCCCCCCCCTCCCTCCTCCCGTGGCTCTTCTCACCATCCAATGTCACTGTTTTAGTGCTTGGACACGGCTTTTGACGAATAACATGTATTTGACAGAGCCCCGCTGTGGGTATCTGCGCCGGCTGGGCTGGGCTGGGCTGGGTGTGCCGGGGGGACCACAGACGCCCCCAGATGACGGTGTCATACTCGTCGCCACGGCATCAAGCCGGCAATTGTGGCTCCCTACCACTCCCTACATACCCCATCCCCTGTGCCCGGCCATCGACAAGGTCACTGCAAGGGCGTGTGTACACCCCGACGACCGAGGGAGAGGACAGTGAGAGCGCGCTTTGGCAAAAAGGACAGTAATTTAATAAAAAAAAATTTAACGCAGGACCTGAGGCAAACAATTCAGGTGATGAGACCGATTGCGCAGTGGTTCCGAGAAAGGTCGAGTGATCGTCGTCATCGTCCCGTCATGTCCCTGTCAGCGCCGCCCGCCGTCCCAACCGCTATCTGCTCCTCCGACTCTCTCAGCCCGCCAACCGCTGGATAGGCAACCCGGCGCGCGGCCATGCCCCGCTGCGGCCTACCCACGCTCCGTCCGGCGCTCGCCTCGCCAGCAGCCCAGCAGCCAGCCGCTCCGCTCCACACGTCTGCGCTTGAGCAAGGGGGAGGGGGGAGGGGGGAGAGGGGGGGGCGGGAGAGAGGCGAGAGGCGAGAGGCGGAGGGACGAGCTGGACCGGACGAGGCCCATTCAAAGAGGCCCCGTCTGGATCTGGAAAGAATAAAAATGACGAGTGTTCTCACCGGACCGGCCGGCAGCACGGGAGCCAAGGCGCGGCAGCAGTAGCAGCAGCAGCAGCAGCAGCAGCAGCAGCAGCAGCAGTAGCAGCAGCAGCAGCAGCAGCAGCAGAAGCAGCAGCAGCAGCAGCAGTAGCAGCATCGCCGGCGGCAGCAGTCCGCAGCAGCCTACGTCAGCAAACTCAGAGTCCATACCCGGGCCGGGGCCGGAAATACCGACCTCGGTGCCTCGTGCTGTTCGTGCCGGAGGCTCCGGAGGCGGCTGGAGAGGCCGTCGGGGCCGGAGGCCAGCTCAGTCCGTCAGGGAGTCCATCTTGGTATCCGTCCCGTCCCGACCCGGCCCGACCCCGTGGCGCTGCTCCAGACGTCTCCGACGCCGGCTAAGCTTGTCGTCAGGACAGTTTGAGGAAGTGCGTTGCGTCGTCCTTAAGGCGCGCCCAGTTCAAGGGCGTCCACTGAGAGAGCCTCTCCCTCTCTCCCAGACTGGATCATTGCCATAATGGGCCCTTCTCACGAATTTCTTCTTTACGTTCGCTTCCAGTAGGAGGATAATGCGCTCTCTATTAAGTTAGTCGCCGGATTTATGGTGGAAGGAGAGTGTGGGTGGGTGGGCTTGCCTGTGTCTCCCCGCCCCCCGTGCCACTCGCACTGCTGTTGACCGAAAAAAGAGGAGCTCAAAGAGGAAATCTTTTTATCCGGCCTTTGCCCTCAGATGTCCCCGCTGCTCCAGTGGTTCCTCGTGGCCGCCTCCCTCGGCGCCCTCCTCCAGCAGGCCGAGGGACACTTCTCCAAGGTGCGGCTCTCCAACAGGCTAGACCCACAGGTAGGCTCCGCGCAAGGCCCCACAAGAGGACTCGCCGGCGTATGAGACTCGAGCGCTTAACTAATATTGTCTGTTTTTTTTTTGTGTGGTTTCTCCAGTTAGGGCTTCCTGGTCTTCCAGACGGAGCACCTGGTAAGGAAGGCCGTACTCCATTTCTCAAAAGATCTCTCATTCGCAAACATGCGCCCAAATTTCAATGAATTTTTTTTTTAATACTAGGGAACAAACTCAAAAAGTCATTTGGTTTTAAATTAAGGTAGTTGCATCAAGAATGAGAGACCCAGCGCAATTTCCGCTTTTGCCTCATTTTCGCCCATCCCCTTTGACGACGGTGACGCTGTTACAGTCCACAGCGCGCGGCGGGCGCTGCAGGTGTCGCCGGCGACGCCCGCGCTGCAGGAGGTGCGCATGGGCGAGCGACTGGAGCTGGAGTGCGAGGCGTTCGGCGGGCCGCCCCCCACCATACAGTGGCTGCGGGACGGCCAGCCCATCGGCCAGGGGATGGTGAGCCTCACATTAAGTTTAAGGCAATTTTTATTGAGCTTCGTGCAGAATTTGGCGCTGCGACGTTTTGCTTCATTTCTAAAAAATATTTGGATGGATTTGGTGGACATCTCTACATTTTTGACAGTTGCCAAGGGGTCGAAACCACGTGACACGTAATCGAGACAGTTTGGTAATTTGGGCGCGAAACGTCAGGGCGGGGAAGTGCGTGGAACCGCCTGTGGGAATCGAACCCACCAGGCCTTCGGTCTCAAGGGAGACTCTGAAAGCCCGCACCAACGACAGTTTGCTCCAGCAACTCTTCCGCGCCCTGTGAGGATTCAAAGAACGGCCACGTGGTTTGTGAGAACCTCGGTGTGCAGATTTTGCTGTCGTTCGCCCTCCTCTCGGGACCCCACACCGCTGAGTCCGGAGCAAATGCCATCGCTGCTGCCGGACTCTGACTGCCTCTGTTCCAGGACGAGGCCAAGTCCTTCAACAACCTGCTGTCCGCGGACGCGCTCAACGGCCTGACTGGGGGCCTGCCCGCCAGCATGTCCAAGATGACGTCCAACCAGGTGCTGCAGTCGATGGACTCGCCGACGGGCATTGCCAAGGTCACGTCGCGGCTCGTCATCGACTGCGCCCTGCCCGTGCACCGCGGCCTCTACTCGTGCGCCGCCGTCTCCGGTACGGACGCCGACGTGTCCGCGCCCGCCACCGTCTACGTCGAGGGTGAGAACCAGTGCGCTAAAGGAGAGACCTCCTCTGGTCTGACTGCTGCTCTGCCAGGAGTTGTGTAGCTTGCGAACGGCAGTCTATGGCTTGCCATGGCGTGCACACACACACACACACACACACACACACAGAGAAAGACTCGTGCGCCGTACTTGCGCAACTGCTGCCAGAGCAACTTGGACCCCTTTTGTCGTGGGGCTTCTCTTCTCCTCTCGTCTCGTCGAGTCAATGGCTCGTCACGGCCACGCAGGGTGTCACACTCTTGCTTCTATTGCTCTATGTCTCGCCCGTCCAGCTACCCGCGCCCCCGCCGCCGCCGCCGAGGCCAAAGTAGCCACCGCCGCCGCCGCCGCCACAACCTTGACTCGTTTCCATAACAGAAAATAAGGCGAGGGTTTCAGGTCAGCGTGTGGGCGCTAGAGTGCTCCGAAGACCTAGCCGAGGACTGCCCACCCGGGGTGGACACACACACACGCACACACACACGCGCGCGCGCGCGCGCGCGCGACTGGAAAAGTACTGCCGGCGGCGCGCATATGACGTACGGAACGACTCACCCTCCAACTCCCGCGCGGACGAGGAAATGCGACGACATACATACGGGAGGTGCTAACGTTGCTCTCTTCTCCCTTTTCACACCGCAATAAATTGACCACGAGGGGAGGGGGGGGGTATTAAAAAAGGGATAGCATCTTTTCACTCGCGGATTCGCCTTTTGACTGCCGCACGTGGGCGTCGTTAGCACATTATGCCCCCGCATGCGCTGTGTATTTTTTGATTGGGCCTCGTGCAATGCGACCTATACAGTATACATATCGTGAATGTAAGTGATTAGTCCCTTTGAGTGGGTCAGGCCTGCCTGGCCGTCCCGTCCGCTGCCTACGCCAGAGGGGCCAGAGACGGCCACCAGGCCCGGCGCCCCGCGGCCCCGGACTAGTTTTACAGCCGTATTGGGAATCACATCACCATCATCATCAGGCAAATTGTATGTTCTTTGCGGCGGCCGGAGCCCAGCTTGACCCCACAGCCCCAACAGCTGCCTCTGGGTGCTCCTCCTGACACGGCCTCACCCCCGCACAAGATCTGCCTCGGCAAAAGCAAAAAAAAAAAAAAAAAAAAAAAAAAGACATCGTTGCCAGCGATCATTACCGTCATGTTCTGTTTGGAAAGCAGACTCAGGACGAACATTTTTTTTTCCGCCAACCTAAGCGTCGCCGTCCCCCCAGGACCACCACCATCAACCTCCAACCTCTGCCCCTCAGCGCCCGGTGGGTGCGCGGGTGTCGTGCGGGTCGGCCTACTCTAGCGACTCGCAGGCGTTCCTGTGTTGGGGTTGGGGGCTGCGGTTGGTGGAGCCGATGTGGCGTTGCTTTTCTTACTTCTGCCTCTGCCCCCAGCGGACGGCGTGCGTAACCTGTCGGCGCTGCTGTCGGCCTGCCAGCACTCGGGCAGCGGCCTGTCCGCCAGCAGCCTGCCACGCATCACCACGTTCGCGTCCTTCGTCATGGACGTGGCGGGCGCCGACATCACACTGCCCTGTGTGGCTGAGGGGAGCCCCGGCAGCCCCCGGCCCGAGGTCTACTGGACCGACAACAACAACCAGCTCATCACGCCGCGCGGCCTCATGTCCCGCCGCAACCGCTACAAGGTACGAGTACACCCCTTTTTGGGCCCGAGCGGAGCCTCGTAACAATTTCGGATTGGTCGCGCGGTGTAATAGACCGGATCACCGTGTGGCGGGTCGCGGGTTCGAATGTCAGAGCTTTCCGTATTTTCTTTCAATTTTTGCTAAATTTAAATTTTCAACTTGTGATAAACAATTTATTATTAACACTCATCGTTCAGTTAACGAGGGCGACTCAGTGCTGTAAGCGCTGCAATTTTATTTTTTTTTAGTAATAAATCTGGGGAAGTATGTTCTTTTCAACACTTTTCGGTGTATTTTGCATGGGATTGGTTCTGCATGCCGTGTGTTGTCTGTGCCTCCAGATCCTGCCCAATGGGTCGCTCGTGATCATGAAGGTGCGCTGGAGCGACATGGGGGTCTTCACCTGCGTGGCGCGCAGCGAGGCCGGGCGGGACAACGCCACCACCTTCGTGTATCCTCTGTCTGCAGATAAGTGTAAGTTTGTAACCCTTCCCCTTGTTCTGATTCAGTTTCCCCTCCGAGTGTGACTAACAATTCTCTCTTCTTTCCAATTCCAGAATGGGATACAGCAGAAGCGTTTAAAAAAATAGTTTGAGAATTTTTTTGGAGGAACAATGATTTTCAGTTTTGTAGTCTACAAGCCCACAATATTACTACTATATGATGCACCACATATATTTGTTGTACCCTTAATTTAAATGAACCATAATTTAATACAAAACATGTACTGTCCTTGTCATGTGGTGGGAAATGATCAATTCAATAGAATAAAAAGTGTTTCACAACCAGGACTCAATTTCTTTCCTTCTAAATAATGCAGCTCACAAATACTTTGTTACTTCTCTCTTTACTAATGATCGAATTCAAATATTTTGTTCACATATTTTCTTTAAACTAAAAATAAAAAAAGTTCACAGGTTTTGTAATGAATGATAACATTGAAATTCAGATTTACAGATTTTCTTTGAACAAAGTGGAAAAGGAAAAGAAGAGGTCACAATGAAACCCTTTACAATGGAAACTATTAACTTAAACCAACCTAAGTTGGAGCAAATACTAGGAAAAGAAACATGATGACACATTTGCTAATCCTTAGCAATTGAAAATGAGTCAAAAAAATGACTGATCTTGAATATACATAATGATAAAAGGGAAAATGATGGCCTATATTCTGTCCAGAGATTCCAACATTATGATACTATTTCCTCTGATCACCTGAAACAATTCAGCACAGGAAAATAAGAGATGAAATTAAAATGAATAAAATGGATAGGTAATGCCATTTGATAATATAAAAGATACATACCACCATTCCAATATCTTTCTTGGAACCATCTTTGCAAACCTCAACAGTTTCATCAACAACAAAATTCATAAAAGGGTCGAATCCTCTCAAAAATCCAATGACATGACGCCCACCATTGAGCTTCACTGTTCAGAAAGACGAAAGACAGTTAGTTACCAGGGGAAAAGAAAAAAACAAGAGAACAGCATTTCAAGTAATGCGTTGTATTTCCTATTTAGATTGACTTCACTTACAAGAAAGCTTCTTGTCCATGTACCTGAAACACACAGACGCAAAAGAGACATGTTAGTTAATTGACTTTCACAAGACAGTTTAGATACCACTAATGGAGCAGCCAAGACAAAAGCAAGAGTTAATTGACCTAGCAGGTTTATCGAGAGGTTTCCACGATCATTACAAAGAATAAATGAAGGGCCTACGGAGAACAATGCCGGACCGGCAGAAACGAACCATAACCTCAACGTATGCACAGGATAGACGTTCCCGACAATGTTAAGAGCTTTAAAACACAAGCCACAAAAGTTTAAAAGGTAATCCTTTAGAAAATACGTCGAGCGGCCCTTGCTTTCCAATTTCAGGTAAAAACAGAAAGAAAATAATGCGGACACGATGTGAACCCGACGCACCAGCATAAGCTCCGTACATTTTTTTTCCTTCACACACACACTATTGAAACTTACTTCTTCAATTCTGGAGGATGAGCTTTGTTACTCATTGTGACTGATTCTAAAGGTACCTGATGTGTCAGACTTTAAACTATCTAATTTTCGAAGACGTAAACACGCCAAAACAACGAACAACCTGCGATCAAAACTAAAGCCGCCGCTTTTCCACCGCCTTTTATAGCGGACGATTGTTGGTGCTGGTCGGATGGTCCAATCGAATCAAACATCGATCCGAATTTCGCGCCATTCTTCTGTTATGGTGTTGTGAGTGATCAGATGATTATTTTACTTTTCTGTCAAACTTACACCTTTCACTGATTTTAATATTTCATCAAAGCAGTTATCAAAGGTGCGGCTCCGTTCCTACTTTTAACTTTTGGCTGTTGTTGGCGGTATTCTTTATTGTCATTGTAGGTGATCGGCTGTGTTTCTTGTTTTAGCATGAATCTAACCAAGCTAAACCAAAATCTTAAATGTCCTTTTATTCGTCTATGGATTTTGTCTCATGAATTGAAGTTTGCATGTTTTGGTTTACAGTCCTTTTCAGAGGCTTGTGTAACACCTGGTTTCTTTGCCTATTTCAGGAACTTCAAAAATGGCAGAAAGGGTGGAGGACTTGAATCTTCCAAATGCAGTTGTTTCACGACTAATTAAAGATTCACTGCCAGATGGCGTAAATGTTAGTAAAGAAGCACGTTTAGCCCTTGCCAAGGCAGCTTCAATTTTTGTACTGTTTTTGACCTCAGCTTCAAACAATGTTGCTACCAAAAACAATAGGAAAACAATTAGTGCACAGGATGTCATGCAAGCACTTCAAGACACAGACTTTGAAGGTTTCATGGAACCATTAAAAGAGGCTTTAGACAGTAAGTACACTGCCTAATTTTCTCACCAGTTTATCACCTGTTTGGTACTGGCAGTTATGCATTGTGGTCTATACTTACTGCTTACATTTCAGATTTCAAGAAAGCACAAAAAGAAAAGAAAGATGCCAATGCGGAGAAGAGAAAGTCCAAATCAAAAGAGGAGGAGGAGAAAACACCAACTTCTGGAGCTCCAGATGGAGACAGTGATAGTGCCAGTGCAGTTTTAGTTAGTGATGATGATTAAGTTTCTTCATCTACCTGTGTGAAGATCAAGGCTGGTGTGTATGTGATTGTAAATTAATTTTTAAGTTATTTGTATTTTGGGCGAAAAATAGATCTCATGCATTTCATGTCATGATGTATGAAGCACCTTGTTATTTTCCTAACAGTTCATGTCAATGTTGAGGTACCAGGAGGCAAAAGGAAAAAAAAATAATTTCGATCACACATTTGATAGACAAATATTTGACATGTATATATTTTCACAGTAATATCACACTTAGTTACAGCCTTTGCACAAAGTGCTTATGAATATAAAATTTATGAAGAATGTTCAACAATAAGATGCAGTTTTGAAAAGGTGGGATTAAAATGCACACTCACAACAAAAGTACTAAAAGTTACGGTTAATTAATCACAGTGCATTTTATTCTTTGAAAAAAAAAATGGAACGAAATTGTGTGAGCAACAGCTTCAGACAGGACAATTTTGGTATACAGTATTAATTCTGATACTGGGCAGTGTATTGACTTGTGGTTCACAATGGACTCACATTAACGCACTATAAAGCATGTAAGTAAAGAAACAATCTGTATCAGTTTGAGACTGTGTGCTGGTATTGTTCTTTCAACATTACATAGTATTATTCATCAAGTAACTTAACAAAACAACCTTTCAATAGTATTTAGGCTATGCTGCTTTCACAATAAATGGTACTTAGTAATAATAAAGGTATCTGACAATATACAAAAACAAAGCATGTCTACAAGTTCCTGGACAATAAATTATCATGAAGATATTGAAAATCAATTACATAACAGCTGTAGACTAGAAGTATCCATTTGTGCAAAAGGTGCAGAAAAAAAATACAAAAAGTGAGTAAGACTAGTATATTTGGTCAAAGATCTTACAACACTGAGTGTTCTAATAATAATAATTGTATGGCACTTTGCTGGCATCTCACTATTTGATTAAAAAATTGTACAGATGAGCTCAATATTTACGTAGAAAGGCTCATAAGTGGATATATAAAAGCAATTATTTTCATGCTGCCATTTGCAAACAAGAAATAGAGATACAAAGAGAAAATTGTGCTTGTAGTGAGCCACACTTACCTACCTATGTGATATGTTGTAAAAGAAAAACAACAAGTAATGCATTTTGAAAGAATAAGAAAGTTTTTTCAGAGAGTGGAAAGACTGAAAATGGGTATTGTATATTATAAGTAATAACTAAGGCCACGGTAATTTTTTTTTTTTTAAAGGAAGAAAAAAAGCCTAATGTGACAAGTAAGTTCCCTCTAAAGTAAAGCTTTGTCATCTGACTCTAACTGCTTGTTTTATGAATTTAAGTCTTAAGAAAATCTCTAGAATGTCATCAGTCTGTATTGCCGTTTCTATATCACTTATAGGCTGGTCTTTATAAATACTGCTTAGAAAATATTCATTGACACCTTATCAGTCATTGTATTGGCTACACCTAAAAGGAGATGTTATTCCTCTACAAAGTTTAGTTCAAATTCTTTTGGGACAACTTGAAACCAAAATCTATTGCTTTACATTGCAACCATTCATTGCTCCTATTTGTAAAGTGAACCTTGCACAATATTACCATAGACCCACTTTTTTTGTTGAGGCACCTACACCACTGCTTTGCTCTTCAAGCTCAAAGCTCTTCATGTTTGAGTGATAATCATTTTGTACTACTGGTTACACCATGCTGAAATCTGCTGAACAATCATTTTAGGGGCGTTCTGCAACAAACACATATAATTACAGAACTATTTCATACAGAATTTCAATTTTAACCATATGGCTGCTAATGAGCTCACCAGATTTTTAAACAGCCCTCACTCTAATTTTTTGTTCAATGTCACCACGGCACATTGGACATGAGGTCAAAGGTTCACAGCACTTTGCACAACAACACATATGACCGCATTGCAAGATTATGACATCACACTGAAAGAGACATTTGCATAAATGTTCCTCGAGCACAAATTGTTTTCTACCACAAGCCACATAAAAGTTAAGAAATGGATATTGATGATTTTGATGACAGATTCATGTGTACTCACCGGGGCCTCCATGCAGATAACACACTCTGTTTCTATAGTGCCTCTGGCCATATTACTGTCTGAATCTAGTCCAGTTGTTGATGATGATGGCATCACTGGAAGAGCCGTTGCCTCTTCCACTGGAGCTGAAGGCCGACTTGGCTCATTAAAATCTGCCAATTTATGCATTGCACACTCTCGCTCTTCAGCATATAAGTGTAATGCTCTAAGAACATTTTGTCTGTCATTCTCTGAACGAATACCAGCCTGAAATAAAGCATTACAAGCTAACAAGGACACTCAATGCTCACCCAGTTCTGGGATCAAAGAGAAGATGAATAAGCAGCTTACCCCTTTAAGTTGTGAGTCAGATACTTGCAAGAGGGTATTAGGGTCATAAATCCATTGTGCAAGAAAAGGTAAGCAATGAACTGCTCCGTTCAGAACCAAGTGGTTTGCAAGCAGAGGGTCCAGTACTCTTTCTTTATCAATAAGGGCATTTGGTCGTGAATCCATAAGACGTTGGTACTGATACAACCAAAAATCTGTGTTGTCCTTAACAAAGAGTGTTAAACGAGTGTTTAAGAGTGTTAAAATGATACTGCTGGTAAGGTAAGAATTAATTTACAAATATTTTTATTTACCTGGTGCTGCCTTTCTATTTCATGAAGTGTATGAATTAACTGCTCCCTCCGGGCAGCTTGTTCTTGTAATAATTGAACCAGAAGGGATGATAGAGCAGTTCTTTTGTCTGCAAGATCAGACTGAAAAAGAGAGTGTGAACAAAAATTTAAGTTTAAGAATTTTAATCTATAATTTTTTGTGCATTTCTGATGCACTTACCAGTTGTTCAGAGAGCTGATGATTGCGTCTCTGGAGCTCCAATGCAGTTAGCTGTGCTAGCTGCTGTTCTACGAGGGCAACTTGCTGTACTAAACCCCAAGTCCTTGCATCACTACGTTCAAGTAGGGAACAAACAGCTGCTTTCTGAAGCTCTTCGTCTCTTTGCAAACGATGCACTAATTCCATTTGAGCACTGCTGTGTCTATCTACAGCATTTAGTAGAAGATTACTGGACTCAAGCTCCCTGAAATAAAATCATACTTTACTGTACCTTTATTTTAATTTTTTTTGTAAAGTAATTGGTTTATCATGGAACTCGGAACATACTTGCTCAGTAAGCTACTTGTCATTTCCACCCTGCACTGCTCATATTCACGCATTCTTTCTTCCTGTCTCAACTCTTCTTCCACAAGTTGTTTCATTCCGTCTTTAAAAAAAAAAAATCCTTTTTAGGAAAGTACTTGTTCACTGAAAGAAATTGACAAAATATTGATTCAGCTTACCGAGAACATCATGTCTTTGCAAAACCCTTTGCTGTTGCTGCATAGCAGCTAGCAATTCTTCCTCCTCTTCCTGAGCCCGCTGCATTTTCTCTTGACGTTCTTGCTCTCGTTCTTGAGCAGAAAGTAGTAGGAGCTGAGTAATCATTGCATCTGTATTTTGCTCCACTGTTGGTAGAAGACATGGAACAGTTAAATGGTAGTCTGTTGGTAAAAGTGTTTCAATTGGACTATGTCCAAATTCTTTTCAAAATTTACCATCTTGCAAGTGCTTAATTAAACGTTGCCTTTCTTCCTCACGCTGTTGCTGAAGTCGTTCAACTTCTTGCTCAAGTTTTGTTTGTTGAACAGCCAAGTGTGCAAGAAGCTGTCAAGTGAAAATGAGATTAAAATAAATAAATGTACATCTCTGCTTTGTTCTAAGCAAAAGTATCAGGACTTCCAGAACAGTCAATAGCTAACTAAGCAGTAACAAAAAATCAATAATACCTATTCTTAGCAGAAAGCACATGTAACTCACCCGACCTCGATTTTCTCTCATAGCACTGCATGCCTCAAACTCTTTTTGGTGCGTTGTTCCTCGGTCTGCTTCCAACAACATCCTTTCTCTCTGCTTCTGTGCCTGATGGTGCACACATCACACATGATACACAAAGAGTGCAAACAAAGTGCAAGAGCCATGTAAGTAAATCTCAAGAGCACCAACAAATGTAGATTAAACAATTGAGACTGAAGTTCCAATAAAGGAAAAATTTATGAAAAATCTGATGACAATTGTAAAAGAATATAAATATTAAATATTTATATATAAACTAGTATGCTCTATAACATTCCTTGTAAGTTGGCCCTTCCATTCATACTAAAACATTTACAGACAACTTTACCAAAGAATCAACTACTCCATGAATTTTCCCTACTCATGCAACAAAAACACAGACACACTGTATTACTAGAAATTTCTGTGAGTTGCATAAGCAATGAGATGATTAAAGCATGGTAAACCAAACCTTCAGCTATTTTCTGTTAACACTTCTTTACACAACATTAAATAATGAATAAGTTTCAGTGAAACAAAAAATAATCACATCTTAAGCTTTACCACTTACCAAGTTCCACTACAATCAGATCAGTAAAAATAAAAATAGTACACAGGATTCAGGGCAGAATTCCAGGGCAAATTAATGGAATGAATATGCAGTGAATATGCAGTATTCAAGCTGTTCCCTTGCTACATTTTTTCAGCTTCTATGGTCAGTGTTAGATAGGAACAACTTGTGGGAGAATAGCAACTTCGGCATGCATGGGCAAAATAAAGAAGCAAAGGGTGGAATACAGTACTTAACATGCCTTGAGTTGTTCTAGTTGATGAAGTCTCTCCTACAACAAATAAAGTGACACACATCTCACAACACACAACATAGTAATGTTGACCAGAAAAGTGCAATGAATAAGTGAGTGGAAATTTCAGAACAAAAACTGAAACTCTGCCGTATGTTACAAAAGCAAACTAAAATTGAAGATGAAAAGTGGTATAGTTATATTTACACTTAATATAGGGTCACAAAACCCCCCAAATTGTAACAGGAAACATAATGGGATTGAAAAGAAAGCAAAAAAAGTGGTTGCTAGAAGCTTTTGCACAGTGCTACAGCAGAATTTGTTACATCCTACCTTAAATCCTCGTTGTTGTTTTTCAGCTTCAAACACATTCACAATTTCTTTACAGTCTGTAGAATCTGGCATCTGACGTTCCTCAGGAGGAATATACTCTAATCCATTTTCTGCAATGTGAGTGCAAGTCACTTTAAAAAATAATTTAACAAATCAAAGACAATGCTAAAACTAAGAACAAAAGTGAAAACAGGTTTTTTTGTTTTGTTTTTTAAATGAGATATACTGATTTGAAGAAATATTTGGATTTTGGCAGGTTGTTGGAAAGATGAGAAAGATGTACACACCTTCAGCTAAAAGTGCCAGAAGTCCTTGGGTGCCTTTCTCCACTACATCTTCCGGAACACAACTTAGTTGTGAGTCATCCATCAACAGTGTCTCCAACATAGGTGCTTGAGTTAAGACAGGAGGTAATTTCCGGAGGGTTAGAGAAGGATTTTCTCTTAGGTCTAATTTTGCTAAATAAGGCACCAAACACAAGGACTCTGGGATTGACTGAAGTTTGTTATGGGCGACTTCTAAAATATGCAGTTGCTTTAGCGAGCCAAAGCAATCAGGTAAACGGGTGAGTTTGTTATTGTTCAGATAAAGCATCTGAAACATACAAAACACAAATGTTGGTTTAGCACAAATATTGGTTTAGAAGTATAGTATCACACACATCTGAGTAATGCAAGAAATTTGTGAAAGCTGTAATACCCTCAGGTTTATGAGAAATCCCATGCTCTCTGGAAGTGTTGAAAAATTGTTGTTTTGGAGATCCAAAGCAGTCAACATGGCAAGGTCTCTTAAACTTCCACCCCCATCAAGGACAGATAATTGATTGTCCTGTTATTGACAAATTACATGTTGATGGATCGAAAGAGATACTCGTTATATGTTATTTCAACTAATTCAGCAGGGAAAAAAAAAACATCAACAAACCTGCAAGAAAAGAGACTCTTTTCGAAACACTTTGCACAAAGAAAAGACTCCAGGAGGAACATCTCTTAGGGCACAGTCTGACAAGTCAAAGCATGGTTCAGGATTCTCTCTTGCCTAAAACAAGTAGTTTAAATGTCAAGATTTCGATTTTGTCACAAGAAACATGCAGAAGATAATACTTTGTGCAGTATGATTAGGGCGTTAGGAGAATAGAAGCAATAGACAAAGACCCAGCTTCAGTCAGAGAACTTACCAAGTACAGTTTGTGTTCGAGCCGAGATTTATATAACTGTTCGTCGTGGCCCTTCTTTTTGAAGAAAGGCATTTTAGGTACTGACAATGCTACAAGTCACGAGGTTGTGTTAATGAAAATAATTGGGACCTAAGACAACATTGGAGTGATTTCCTGTCTGCTTAATGATAAAGCGCACTACGCCAGCGTTGCCATTCATGAAGTCTGCCGCGTGTCAGCTGCCACCCCATATATGCTAACTACTTTCGCAGAAATGCGAGTAATGACGAAGATCAATTATTGTTTCATGGCCACTTCATGACTTGCTCTGACAGTAACAGTTAGGTTGGGCCTGTCGTTGTCGCAGCGCAGCCGATGTCACATTCTTCTGCTGCTGTGTGCATTCGAGTACAAGGTACGATACTGCGAGGCTACGCTTATGAAAAATTTGTAAATCGGACGAGAACAGAGATAAGGAAGTGGGGGAGGGGGAGCGCGGGGTAGAGCGGGAAGGGACCAACCCACACACACACGAACACAGCCTGTAAAGACACCAAGGACACCTCAAAGATACATCACGTAATCTGGCAGAGACGCTTGCGGCGGCGATAAAGACCGCGACGATTAGCAAACCGAGTATTTATTTACTGAGCCTCATTCCGAAGCATAACATAGTCCTTCCCCCACTCCAAGACGGCCGGTTCCTTGGGTATTCCCGGGCCCGGGCATTCCCTCCAGGATGTCGACTCCCCGCACCACGTCGTATCACCGGTATCCGACCCGCACCCTGACCAAGACGCAGTACTTGGCTCCGCGGTCGACACAAGTCACGTTTTGCCCGGCACCGCGCACCGAGCACCGCGCACCTCGATCGGCACCGGCACTGAAGAGGTGACTGGCGCTGGCCAACGTTGGGCGGTAGCGCATTCCGCACCGGACACTCCCCTCCGCTCCGGATTTCCTTTGCTGTCGGTCAGGATATTGCGCTGACAGGTCAGCCCAGCCAGGCCCAGCAGGCCCAGCCCACCGTTGCTGTGCGTGCCAGCCGGCCGTTGTCGAGTATTCCCCTCTGGACGTGCTTAATCGACCCGGTGGCCAATTCAGGGGCCCTCCCTGGTAATTGCCATCATCATGACGACCGTTAATGGCCAAAGCGTCGACGAGCTGTTCGAGTCCGACTCTTTCAAGAAGAGCCTGAAAAATGCAGAGCATGTTGTTCAGTATGTTAATAAGCAGTTCATCAGCCTCAATGATTCTGACTACTCAACTTATGCAAAGCATTTGACAACAGTGGTGAGTGCAAGCTTAAAACACCCTTACCCCTAAATGAAAAAGAAAAGAGGTAATACATGTTATTTTTTAGCTGAACCATCTTGTACCACTTATGAAAAAGAAAGATGCTCTCTTCAACAGTCTTTATCAGAAGGAGCATTTTGCTGGCAGTTACGCTGATGGTTTAAAGATCGGAAAACCAACAGAATATGACATGAATTTAATTATCAGACTGCCAGTGGAATCAACAGGTTTAGAGGTGTGTTATGAACCTTCATACACTTTCCTTTCTTTCTTTAAAATAAATCAAATTCTGATTAGACATATTTTTTGTTTCCACAACATTTTAGTTTGAAGATGCGACTCCTTCATTTATTAAGATTAAAGGCAAGAATGCTTTTGAAGAAGCATCATCCTCTTTCTCGACAGATATAAAGTAAGTGTCTTAATATTATATGGTCGATTTTTGGATGAATCATCAAGCCTCAATTAAAACTGAATTTATGTTCTATCTGTTCATGACAGAGGCTGGATTGATGATGAAGGCTACTTACTGCAAACAAAATTCAGAGACTGGATGGAGAGTGTTTTGACTAAAGCACTTAATACCCTTGAGCTTGATCAGTCTTCTGATGGAAATTATGGGAATACCCGCTGCCTTAAAATTGGAAAGCAGGATGGTGAAGAACAAGTGTACAAGGTGAGAAGATATGGGTAAAATGGGATGAATTTGCTCTTAATTTCTATCTTAAAAATCATCTGACAAAGTTCAAATTTTTCAGTTTGAATTTAAAACTAAAACCTCTGCTAATCTTGGTGTTAACAGATTGGACACAAAAAGAGTGGGCCTGCAATGACTTTAAAAGTAGTCACACCTGACGATTGTTGTCTTGATGTTGACCTTGTGCCAGCTTTTCAATTTGGACATCCCAAGTGGCCCACATCTGTCATACCGCTGCCAAAGACTTGCATGGTAATATGTAATATGCAAACTAGGGGTTTGTACAAGTGCCATGATGTTTCTTGGTCTGTCACATTTCTTTTCCTGCCTCCAGAAAAAGACATGGGTGGTTATTCCCAAACCAAAAAAACTAAAAGAAGGGGAGAAACAAGAAGTGAATGATACGCGTGAATGGAGAATGTCATTTCTTGACCAAGAGAGAGAGATATTGAAAGGAAATGGTACTGTGAAACCGACCATCAAATTATTGAAGGTACTTATAGACTTGCTGATTATTTTAGCTTTGATATATAGGCTGCATGGATTTGAACTGCATTATTTGTTTTACAATCACAGAAACTTCGAGATTCAAACAACCTGAAACAACTATCATCGTATGCAATTAAAACAGTTGTCATGTTTGAAATGGAAAATCTCAAACCTGATTTTTGGAAGAACAGAGCGACTTACATCTTCTTGTTTGTAAGTACAGTGCAGCTCCAAGTTGTTGAAAATCCATCTCTCCTATACCTTTTACATATCTTTCTTGAATTACTGCAGATGCTTAACCGTTTGATTGAATACATAAAAAGTGGACACATTCCATTCTATTGGGATAAAAGAGATGATTTGTTGAAAATGGGGGAGAAACAGGCTGAAAATATAAGCAGCCGTCTGAAGAATCTTCTTAAAGATATGATTAAGGTGGTTGAAACTAACCCATACATTATTGCAGAGAAATTATGTAAGTATACTTTAAAATGGTGCTCCACTTGAAAGGAAATAATCAAACAAACTAGAAAAAACCTCATTCTTATTTTCTTCCA
This sequence comes from Odontothrips loti, assembly GCA_038380765.1. Lineage (NCBI taxonomy): Eukaryota > Metazoa > Arthropoda > Insecta > Thysanoptera > Thripidae > Odontothrips > Odontothrips loti. Next base: position 17,452,580 of record CM076248.1, on the reverse strand, counting down.
GTGAGCAAAGCTGAGTACAACAATGTTCAGGCAAATTGCAAAGTTCCTAATGGAATCATGCCAACTGCAACTAAAAATCCTGGAGAAGGTAAAGGGGCAGTTGCAACAACATCCTCTAGTAACGTGTCAGGCCATGATGAAGTTGATCATTTGCATGAAATCTTGACCCAAATTTTACATAGACTAGATAAAATTCAACAAGGCCAAGAAGCACTTCCTTCACAGCTTCTGCAAGTTATTTCTACAAAAAGAGAAGCTAAGCAGCAAGGTGAGAGCTCAGGTCATATACAAGACAACCATGATGGATGCCTGGAAAAGCAACGTGAACTGGAAACACGCATTGAAGCACTTGAAGATGTTGTTAAGTTACTTAAAATTCAGATGTCTCAGCTCAGCAAAGGTGCAACAATTCCTTGACTTGACATTTGCTCTTACTGTCAAGGGTTGGCTGGGGGGTGTATTATGCAATAATATCATTTTACAACATGACAAGTCTGTTTATTATTTTAAAATGATGGATTAAAACAAAAACATACTAACACTTGTAGTTTTATTGGTATAAAGTAAAATGTTGAGATCTTCACATTATCTTCAACATTATTCCCAGCGAGAATACATGTAAAAACTTTCTCTTTGGTGCATCATAAAGTTCATTAATTCCACAAGGAATATTAACAATAAAATCAGAACAAAATTATCATGGCAACTAAAGACAGATTTATAAAAAACAACAATAGAATAGAACTTAAAAAATCATAATGGAAGAAATCTAGTCATAAGTATAAAAATCATTGCTTGCAGTCTTAAAATCAGTCATAGAAATTAATGTTGAAAAAATCAACATTTACCACATACAGGGGACTTTGTTGAAATGTAAATGATTTTTTTCTATCCATGCCAAAAATTCAGGTGCAGTAGAAACAATGCACTCCAATAAAGCAAGTGAATCATTTTCAGCTTGATGACCATCATCTTGCTCTTTGCCTTGGATGTACCGGTATAGATCAATAAGTTTATGACTTCTAAGTTTTTCTTGTCCCCTGAACAATTTTTTCCTTATCGAACCATTATTGCCTTCAAAGTTTTCATTATTAAACGGAAGACTCCTTTTTCTCAAAGGAGGTGGGCAAACAGGCCTTTTAGATTGTTTAGGAGTGGTCTCATTTGCTTTCTGCATATCACTTACTGATGGGTGGTCTGAGAAAGTTCTCGGCATACTAGTTCTATCCTCAGATGTCACAGAAGAGCCCATCACAGTGGAACTATCACTCTGAAGTAGAGTTCCATTTGAACTTGTTGCACTTTGTGACAATTGTAATGGAACTAAAGTTGCAGAACCAGTAGCAGGTCCAGGATCACCAGAAAGATGGGAGGAAATTGAAGACGACAAGGGTCCATAGCTGATAGGGAAGATATCTCTAAAAGCTGTCAAGGAGTCGGCACACAAGAGATCTTCCAAGAGAACCTAGAAAGACATGGAAATTACTTTTTAAATTACACACAGCCTCATCTAATTGCACTTTTGAAATAAGTTCGATCGAATTTAGGCGGCTAGTAGGGTGCATCGTGCTTACCTCTTGTTTAGCTGCAACTTCAGCTTTTAGTAGAGGGAAGTCAAACCGCATCCCATTGTGAGCAACCAGACAAATCGGCGGTGGCAGTCTTTGTAAAAACGACGACAACATAAGGCAGGCTCCTTTATTGAATGAAGGAATGTCTTCAAGAAGAAAATTGTCCAAGCCTAGAAAAAGTGAATATTCATTGCTCTGTTGTGGATGGCTTCTGCTATATAAAATAGGTTATGTGTGCTAATCGTGGAAGTATGAATGTCACCTGTTATTTCGGAGGACTCGAAGTCAATTCTTTTTTGAGGATAAAAGCAGAGGTTCAGCTTCTGTAAAACCCTGGGTAGTGCCGAGCTTGTCTTGTGGCAGTCAAGTACATGCTGAACGAGAACGCCAACAAAGGAGAGCTCGGTTATCTTTACCTTGCCGTACGAGGGCAAGCCACTGGTTTCCAAATCCAAGATAACCAAAGATTTAAAGGGCGTCATGATGAGACAAAAATTCAATCAGCTGTTAGACCATTCTTAAAATACATCAGCCAGTAAAACCCACCCCTACGCCAACACACCACTTGACTGCACCACGTAAACAACACTTTACGTTTACCCCCTCCACCTCCATTCTCCAGCATGCGCATGCGCATTGCAGCTTCGCGAGGGGTCAGAGGGAACTCCAGGTTCCACCTTTTGGAACACAAAATCCAGAACGATAACATACAAAGTGCCCTTTATTACACACATTTCACAGTTTACTACAAAATAAAAAGACAGTATCAAAATGGTCTGAAAACAGAAAGGTTTATCACAAATTCATTTTAAATGTAATGTCAGAAGAAATCAGTAGAGAGCTTTTTTACATCATGTAGGCCTAGTCGAGATCTTATAAATTTACTGTACATTTCACATTTAAAAAAAGTATTGCAACAGCAAGATGGATTACAACAAATACTGTGACATTCATACTACCAGACAAATTTTCATCATTCCGTTTAACAGTTTCTCTTGGAATGAAACACAAATTCACAGGAGACCGAGTCATACAATGTTGAATTTGAGCCAGGGATGAAAACCATTTCAATTTACCAACAGGTATGTCACAAGAATATTAATCTACCCACTGCTTTTAGGACACTTTCAAAGAGAGGTCATTTATTTAAAAAAAATTAAAACACTGTCTTACAATTTGCAATACACAACAAGAATAAATAATTACAAAATATACAATTTATGCTTCTAAAAGCAATTTATCACATTGCAAAGGTCCAAATTGTACAACACTTGGTAAGTGAGTTATAACCATTGTAGTAATTTGGTGACTGGGATTTGTCGAGATTGTGGATGTTACCAATCCCTCTGCAGAGTATCATCCAGGTCATTGCTTGCCCCCGCTATGTCGTGTTGTCAAAATCCAATTGATGGTTCAGCAGAAGTGGTGAGCTGAATCACCTGGATTTGCAAGAAAGGAGGTCAATACGACAACTTTTTACATCTCACCACCTCACCCAGTAGGGTAAGTAAGAGCAGGCATAAAAAAATCATGATGGAAAGAAAATCACGGCAGGTTGAAAAAATACCCTCCAAATATACTGCAATTTAATTTTTTTTAAATAAAATGCCCACTTTTGAACAGAGTGTGATTTTTTTTCCCTGCATATGATTGTTCCCCTCAGTGTGATTTGTTCACCTGCACTTACCCTGTTTTAATGATTAAATAATGTAAGACCCACCTGCGGGCTGCGATTTTCGTCACGACATCTTTCTCGTCCTGCCGGAAGTCGCGCTGTCGTCACGTCGGCCCCGCCGAGGCCGTGGAGGAGGCGGGGCCGCGGCCGCGCCTGCCGCGGGACAGCAGCGCCAGCGGGTAGGGCAGCAGGGCCTCGAGCACCAGGCTCAGCGCGGCCCCGGCGAGCGGACCCGCCGCCACGACAGAAGCAGCCACTGCGTCCACGCCTTCCAGCCGAGCGTCAGCGGAGAGTGCTGGCAGTCCCAGGCGGCCGGCAACACACTGCAAACATGAACGAAACCAACAGTTATAGCAAAGCCAAACAGGACGGGCACGGCCGCGAATCAAGTGTTCAGATTTCAAACGTGATCGGCGGGGTCGTAAATAGGGATTTCCTGAAGTAATCTTGCGGGGACAGGAGGGACAGGAAGGCCGGGAGAAGCAGGGAAGCCGGTACCCACCCCACAACCCCATAGTCCAGCCCCAGCCCGCGGGACCCAGCGGGACCAGAGCACGGAGCTCACAGTGCAGGGCCCTCTTGGTATCACGGGGTGAAAGTACCGAGAGAGGGACACGGACAACGGACACGGCTTATCTGCCGACGGCGCGACACCGAGGCCCTCGGCGCCCTAGTCCCCACCCCTTGGTGCCGACCACCGCCTCTCCCTCCCCTCCCACCTCCCCTCCGAATCCTTCATTCACTGATTCACTCCTGCACACCGGTAGTAAAGTAGACACACAATGGAACAACCTGTAACTTGTAATAGTAAGTAACGCGACCTCTCCGGCTTTCGGAGTCCGGACCGAAGACACGGCTCTCTACGACTCTACGTACGCTTTGTTTGTTTCGCTCGATACTGTCGACGACAGTGACGTCGTTGTCCCCGTCGATGACGTGAACATCGTCGAGGTGGTGGAGGACGTGAACGTCGTTGAGGTGGTGGAGGACATCGACGGCTTGCGCCGCCTGGTTTCGATACCAGCGAGGAGATGGTGATGGTGGTGGTGATGATGGTGATGGTGGTGGCGGCCGTGTCGTCGGCTTTTGGCCTTCTTCACCTGCTTCTTGTCGTCCTCCATGTCCTTGCCGCAGCAGTTCTTGTGCGTCTGGCAGCCCCTCGCCGGCCGGCACGGCGACACGGACGCGGTGGCCAGCTGCCAGCCCATCTGCATGACGCAGGGCACGGACGTGGCTGCGAGCGGTAGCAGCAGCCCCAGTCCGTCCATGGCCACAGGCTTTGTCCTCGAACTCGTCGAACAGGAGCAGCACGGGCGAATGGCAGTGGAAGCGCTCTAGGCGCGCCGATGTCCTCCACGGGTCAGTGCACTGCACGTCGTGCAGAAGGGTGGACGAGGCCCGCACGCTCATAGGCACCCTGAGCGTGATGTTGGCGGAGCCGGTGGAGCCCTCCCCAGACGGGGCTAGGGCTCTACGCAGAGCTCGGGGGGCGCCGCTCAGCAGCGGCGGCGGACGGCGGGGAGCCGCGGGGGGTAGTGGCCGCCGTGTTAAAGAGCGGGAGGGCCGTTGGCGGGGGGCGTAACTCTCGCCGCCGAGCTACTGAAGTGCAAGCCGCGGATGGTAGAAGACGGTGACGATGCCGGCGTTGTCCTCACCGAGCCGTGTTTACAAACACGCGCGTACACACACACACACACACACACACACAAACACACGTGAACCACAGCACCGAGAGGAGGTGCCAGCTGTTTACTGCGCACGATCCGTGTCCGACGAGCGACCGAACCAGAGTGATGCCTGGCCGCCGGGAGCGGGCGATTTTGTAGAACGAGTCGGGCCGGGCCGTCTATCGGAGGACGGACGGACGGGCCGGGGCGGGGAGGGGCGCAGTGCGGCGCAGTGCGGCGCGGTGCGGTGCGGTGCGGCGGGGCGGGGTGTGAAAAAGATGCCGTCTGTCTGGGATATCCGGGATCCGGGGCCGAAAGCAAATGCAGTACAGCGAACATGACGTAGGATTCTTGCCGTTGAAAACCTCAGCCAATCACAGCAGCGCAGTGACGTGCTGAGCCCAGAGTCCGCTATCCGCTCTACTCTAGGACTCTAGCGAGCCCTGCTCTGTCTAGAGTTAACAGCGAGCGTTCTAGTAAACGGTCGAGTGGTCGAGGCAAGCCGCCTTTTATCAGCTACACGGACGGCGGGATGGGAATGAGAGATGAACTAGAAAGCCGTGGCGCGGTGGTGGGGGTGGGAATGGAGGCTGACAGGCGGACTGGAGCTCTGAAGCTGGAGGGAGTGAGAGCCGGGAGCTCGAAAGTGCTCGAAAGCTCGGCTTTGAGCGACAAAAAGTGGCCCAAAATCGGTCACGTCAGTTATGAACATCCTCTTAGGGGACATCCGTGAACTACGTGACCATTTATTGTGGGGGGGGGGGGGGGTCAGCATATGGTCATCGTCAAGGAATGCCAATAAGGTTAGGTTAGCCACGTTACGATAGAGGGGAGGGGTCAAAAAGTGACCTAAAATCGGTCACGTAGTTTATGAACGTCCCCGAATGTGCTGAGATAAATTTACGTCCTTCCGGTTCTACCATCTCGCCACGACCTCAGTGTATTTGCCCCGGCATGTTTTTTTTTTTTTCTTCTCTTCTGACGCGCCCGTGGTGTCAATGTGTGGCACATTAGCCTTGCCTTTCTTTGGTACACATAGTAAAGTCCACGGCCAACCAGATCCCTTCTGCTCGTGACGTACGGCGGGTCATCCCCAAGTGCGCGGGGGCTGCAGCAGCAGCAGCTGCTGCAGCTGCTGCTGCACGTGGATGATACGGCATGACGTACACGCTCGGCTCGGAACCAACCTTTCTTTTTTATTTAATTTTTGTCCCACCAACACCAAGTCAGTGCGCGCGAGGACCGTCATCCCTCTCATCTGACCCTGCGATCTGAGATGGGCGGGACGGGGCGGGGCGGGGCGAAGGGACAAACCTCTGACGTCACACCTGGTCACCACAACTTCACTGACGGGGAAAGAGGGGGGGGGGTTAAAAATCCGAGAGATATACTGTAGACGTAATGGCTGCCTCTGGGAACCCTCGTCCCGTCCGCCGCGGTGCCCAAATTTAAAATATCTGCACGGTTTTTCAGCAGCTAAAATATCGATTTAAAAACGTAATTCGGTGAACTGAATCTCATCTGGTCCCGGATTGGACCCGCTGCACTTGTCGAATCGGAAGAAGGCGCCCGTAGCTGCGCAAGTGGTAAATTCCATGGCCGCAGCTTCAGTTTGGGCAAGTGAATGGGGATGGGGATGTGCGGGGGCGGCGGGGGCGGCGGGGGCGGGGGGGGGGGCGGACCGGCTCGGGGCTGAAAGAGGCGGGGGCGGGATGGGGGCGGGAGCCAGTGGGGCGCGGGGAGGTGAGGGTGAGGTGAGGGCACTCGAGACAGTTCTGGTGAAACGCCGAGGAGAAAGTGAGATTCCGTCGGACGAATGTTTGAGGGATCTCTATGGGATCCGCGGACAGGAAGGTGCCTCGGCCGTGTCTGTGTCAGCCACCGTCTGCGACACTGTGTGGGGGGGAGATAAACACCCAAGGGGCCCGGGGGCCGAGGCCCCATGGGCAGGGGGGGGGGGGGGGCGGCAGGGTCCCCCGCGTTCGGGAACACTCTGTAGCGCGACGCCCGCCTGGGGCCGGGCCTCCTAGGCCTAGGGGTAGGGGTGCTACAGCTCCATTGCTGTTCGCTCTCAAGGCCCGGGCGGATATAGGAGGGACTCGGTCGGCACCGCACCGTTCAGGCGTAACATTATGAGATAAGACGACCATTTATTAAGGAAACCGATACGTACCAGTCCGGCGAGGACGGACACGCCGAGGACCACGCAGTTCCTGGCCGACCTGAGGTCGATCGGCCGCAGGTACCTCAGTCCTGGAAGCAGCAGACACGAGCCCGAGATGAGTGCACTTGTACCGACAACAGTTATTACCCTCGCTAAGTCTCCCGTCCCGAGCTGATTGGAAGGCGACATTGTTCCGCAGGGGGGTGCGGGATGCGGGCCGCCGCGTGCCCCATGCTGGTGTTGTTGTTGCTGCAGCTGCTGCTGCCTTTTTACGGGGAGAAACAAAAGAAAGGGGCTCTCGAGGTAAACATTCGGCCGTGCCACGGGATGGGCCCATGTCAGCAGCGGCGGCAGCGGTGGTAGCGGCAGCGCGGCGCGGCGTAGGCCGGTACAGAGAGCAGGCAACCGCACTTATCTGCTGTTACTGTCCACAGAGGGGTCTACTTATTTCTGGATGCAGTGCTTCGGCGCAGCCTCCGCCGAGCCCTCGCAGTGTTTGGGGGAGGCTCACGCTCGAGAGGGTTGCTGCCGTGGTAAAACCTCTGCAGTGCAGGTCAGGTAGCCGAGACTCACCTTGCCCCGCCCCCGCCCCCAGGGCGGCGAGGCCGACCCCCGCCAGCAGGGGCTGCGGGATGCTGGCCAGGCCCGCGGCCAGCGCCGGGAAGAAGGAGGTGAGCAGCAGCAGCGCCCCCGCCACCCGGGCGGCCGCAACCGGGGCCGCCTGCGTCAGGGGGATGACGCCGGCCGCCTCCTGGCCGCCGCCGACGAGCGCGGGCGCCCCCCACAGCGCGCCCAGGAAGGAGACGCCGTTGGCTGCCAGAGTCCCCCGCTGCAGCGAGCGCCCGTCTGGGACGTCCCCTACGAGCACAACAAGCGACGTGATTGGTTGGCGCGGAGCGGTACGACGGCCGGAGTGCCCGGAGGCTGCCGGAGGCCCCGGGAGAGACCGGCGATAGGCTGAGGCAGTCGTAGGCCTGGCCGGACTTGTTTACCCGAACCAGAGCCGGCTTTACGGAGCAACCACCTCGGAGGGCTGTGGAGCTGTGCAGCCCCAGCTAATGACGAGATGCTGCTGGTACTGATGCCCTGCTTATAAGGGGTCCCTCACTAAAAAAAATAGTCATCAATCTACACCCTAAAAGAATAAAATCAGAAATAGTCAGAAAAAAATAAAATAAAAAATGTTATCAAAAAATAAGGAGGAGAAAAATTAGGAAATAAAGAACCCTAATTTTAATTTTTAATCATGGTACGCTTGCATCGCGAGTGAGGGATTCCTTCCCTCGCCTACGCTGACCTCCAGAGGCAGAGATGCCGACCGCGTAGAACGTGGTGAGGCTAGACGCGCTGTTGGCGACGAGGGAGGCGACCACCGACGAGGCCACGGTGGTCCAGGGCACGCCGCTTAGGCTGGGCCACCCCCACGGCACTGCAACGGGAACGGGGCAAGGTGTCAGCGCCGTCCTACTCACGGTGCTCCGCGGGCCGCGGGCCGAGGGCTTACCGGGCCAGGGGATGGCGAACACGTCCCCGGCGTGAACGCGGTCCTCCCGCCACTCGGAGGTGACGAGGCGGTTGGCCGGGGAGAGGAAGCCGGCGGCAGTGAGCAGCGCGCACGCGGACCAGCCCACCGCCAGCGGCACCAGCACGGCCAGCAGGGACACGGCGGGGAGCAGGCGCGCGCCCAGGCCGCCCCGCCGCACGCTGCACACGGGCACGGGCACCACCAGCCAGCGCAGCGCCAGCCCGCACAGCAGCACGCCCAGCGCGCCCCTGCAGCAGAACAAGCACCCCCTCAGCACGGCACACACTACCAACAGCCCTCAGCCGCGGTGGGTAGGCCACCCATTTCACTGGCAGTGCGAAGATAACAGCCTGGGTCACGCCTTGAGGGTAGGCCACCCATCCTACGCCGGCGCGCGCACGAAAACAAATTAATTGATTGGCTGGATTAGCGAATTTTTTGCTGGTCCAGCTGGCTTTTGAAACCGCGTCTCAAGATTTTTTTTCGCTGTCGGCAAATTTTTTGCTCATGCAGCAATTTTTTTTTGTCTAGGTTATAGCAAATTATTCGCTGGACCTGCGAAAAAAATCTGGATACGCATATTTAGCGAGGATTTTGTTTTCCCCGCGAGTCTGGAGCCTAGCGGTGCGGCAGCAGTGATAAGGAGTACAGTAGGACTCACGACAGCGCCCCGGTCCAGTTCCCGGACGCGGCGTTGACGGTGTAGCCCACGAGCGGCAGGACGCTGAGGAGGGCGGCCACGGCGGCGGAGAGGGGCGTCTGGAACCGCGCCACCAGCCGGGGAAGTCCTGCCGACAGTGGAGAGGAGGCTGGCGCTGCTTAGCTGTGCCGAGCCGCGCCGGCAGCAACGGCATGAGCATGACGGTCATGAAGACGGCCAGCGAGCCTAACCTGCGGCCGACAGCGCCGCTCCCAGCGCCGACGCCATGAGCAGCGCGGCCTGGACGCGGCGCGCGCGCGGCTGCCACACCAGCTGCATGTTCTTGTGGCCCATGGCGAACTGGTCGGCTAGCGAGGGGCATCCCCCGTCCTGGCCAAGGCCCTCCTCATCCTGGCCGAGCTCCTCGACGTCGCCGAGGTCCGCCACCAGCAGCGCAGCGCCGATGGACGCCAGGCACGGCCCCTGGATCAAGCCCAGCCTGCAAACAGGGTTGGTTCACAAGTGATAATAAGTAACTCGCCTGGCCATGCCGGGTCCACTGACACTGCTGACACTGACCCAAGTCCGAGCGGCGTGTTGTTGGCCAGGGTGGCGACGGCGGAGACCAGCAGCAGGCGGCACAGCAGCTCGGCGCGGCCGGGGTCCTCGGGGTGCAGGCAGAGCGCGGGAGACAGGGAGTGCAGCACCAGCAGGCAGTGCAGCAGCACCAGGAAGCAGTGCTGCGGGCAGAACATAGAACACGGATGTGTGCTGGGCTGGATCGACTATATCCTACGTTGCCTAGATTTCTGACCGCGAAACCCTTCCACCAGGGATCCCTTCATTCTCCGACGCTGATGCGTTTTTATTTTCTAGGGTGTAGGTTTTGGGGCGGAGCTGTAGAAGAGCCCTGCCCGAGCCGGGCTGAGCCGCTTCAAAGGCGACGAGTCGAGAAGACGTGGGTGAATGGGGGGGGGGGGTCCGATCGGAGGCTGTATCGTCATGAGGACTCTGATAAGGCCCGCCGGGGCCGGGCATGGCCGCGCCACGGAGAACAGAAGGCCCAGTTTTACGACGCGAGGGTCATGTCGCGTTATTTCCGAGCGCATCGTCGGTGATGATAAGCAAGCATATGCACGCCGTGCCAGAGATTCCTAGGGTTATCCGGTCCGGAGCTGCTCCAAGCCGTTCACGAAAAAATAAAATAATAAGAATCAACGTACATCCTTGAAAAGAAAAATCATAAAGAAAATAATCAGTACTTTTTTTTAAATTATCAAATTTTGAAATAAATTAAAGTTTGATTCTAAATCATGGTATATACGCTTGCAGGCGCCTCAGTCACGGGGAGAGTGTTACGTGTAATTTGTGGGCGAGCTCCGATGTCGCAGCTGTGGGAGTCAGTCGTGTGTCGTGTCAATGCCATGCCTAAGCCGTGCCGTGCCAGGTCTAATGATAATACGTGGTGTACACGTGTACACCTCTGCGGCTCCGGCTCTGCCATGCTTTGCGCTGCACGGCGCGGTGCGATTGGAGAGGTTGTTCACCCCCTCCAAGACTAGACCGGACCGAACCGGGCCGGGCGGCCGGATACGTGCGCTGTGCGCTGTGCGCTGTGCGCTGTGCGCTCTCCCCCGGGGCAGGGTAGATTGCAGTCAGTGAGCCAATCACGAGCCGAGGAGAGGAGAGACGGGCCTTACACCGTTTGGCACTCGGCTCGGATAGTGCATACACGAGTGCACCTGTGTGAGGGGCTGGGCGGTCCCGGTCCGGTGTGACCAGGTGTGACTCACCTGCAGCGCCAGCAGGAACAGCAGGAGGGCGGGCGGCTGGTCGTGGAGGCCGTACAGCAGGTGCTGCTGCGCCGCCAACACCGCCGTGGTCGCGGCCTTGCTGCAGGAGGCGGTGGTGGCCGCGGCCAAGGACGCGTCCAAGGCCGGCGATGACAGCTCGTCCAGCTCCAGCAGGTCCCGCGCGTCCTGTGGAGTCCAAAGAGTACATAATTTTCTCCTCGATGAATCTGTGAACGACTGGCCGACGCCGAACGCCTGCGGGTGATAGGGTAGGCCAGCCCGCACGGCACGCGTGCGTGCAGAAGTCGGGGTTGCCTACCCACCCGGCGGCGTGGGCGCTTGTAAGTCTGATCCTGAGGGCCCTCACCTCCAGCGCGGCCGCAGCCGCGGCCTTGTCCTGGTGCTGGTCCAGGTGCAGGTCCAAGACCGTCGTGTTGGCGTCCGGGGGCAGGACGACGACGACGCCATGGGCTTGGCCCTTGGCCGCGGCTGGAGTCGTGGGGCTCGCGGACGGCGAGGACGGGGCCCGCAGGAACGGGGTGTCCATGTTGGCTTGGTGCGGGGGTGGCGGTCGGCGTCAGGACCTTACCGGGACGGCCCCGCTCCGCGTCGTGGTGGTGGTGTCCGAGTCCAGGTGACTCATGGCGGGGGCGCCCGGGGCCGTGACCGTGGCCATACCGCGACCAGGCCGCAGGGGGCGGGGTCGGGGAGGCCGGCAGTCCGGCTGTCCAGTTCTGATGACGGCGTCGTGTCTGGCCCCGCCGCGGATCAGCTTGCAGCACTGCGCCCGCGCCAACCCATTGTGATGGACGAGGAGTGGCGACACCACCACGCGCCGCGCCGCGCCGCGCCGACCCTGCCGTCAACAGAACATCAGCGGCGTCTTGCTACTAGCGGGTGGAATGCGTGTTGCCCCGCCCCGACAGATGCCGGGCCGCGGCCCACGAGCCACCCCAGGGCCACCGCGGGGGTGGGCAGCGCGGGCACCACGCCGAGGGGCACGACGGACTGGAGGAGGAGGACGACCACACCGCCAGGGGTGGCGCGGCCACGCGCACAGCACACGCACACCCTGCCCTGAGTAGCAGTGCACCGGCACCGCGGCTCAGGGGGTGGAGAAGGGACGGGAGGGGTGCGGTGAAGGTGGAGGGGAGGGGAGGGCGGGGTCGTCTCGGCACGGCAGCACGGCACACCGGGTGTGGGAGCGAACCTTCACTTGTTGGCCACTTGACACCGCACGGCACGCACAGCGCGCAATCTCCAGTAAACACGCAGCCGAGGCCGAGGCAGATGAAGCACAGAGCAGACGACAGCCTGCTGTCCGCCAGTGACCACCCCGCTGTAGTGACCCGTCCCGTCCCGTCCGATCGCACGAGCCGCAGCAGCCGCAACAGCACCGCGCGCTGGTGCGGGTCTTCGCCGTCGCCGTCACCGTCACCTTCACGTTGTCGATGGTCCTCTGCGGCCGGCGCGGAGATGTGATCGACAGTCGACTGCTGCGCTGTGGGCCGGTCCCGGTCGGCGCGGGCAGCGGGGCAGTGGGCGCGTCCCGGCGGGGGATGAACTGAACCGAGCCGAACTGATATCGCTTCACGCCACGCCGCGCCACCAACGCCCCTTCCCTTCCCCACCCTACACCATATGTCATCGCATCGCCAGTCCAGCCAGCGGGGCTGGGGGGCAGAGCAGGCAGAGCACCGCTAGCTACCAGTGGGGCGTGGAGGGGGCGGGGGGCACTGCTGAGCCGGCCGGGAGGGGGAGGGGGAGGGGGGTCAGCGGCAAGATAAAACGAAAATGCGTGGTGTACTGCACTGTATACAGTACGGTACGGTGTGCAGAGTGGCACATTCCACTTTCCAACTGGTTGCTTCCCCCACCCTTTTCCATCTCACAACCCTACTGACTTGGCTTGTGGATGGTCGTGTCTTTGCAGTTATGTGAAGAGCCAAACTTCCATCATCATTGAGATCAGAAGTCCCATTAGTGCAATGAGTGAGACGGAACTGTCTGTTCAAGTAAACTGTAGAGGACTTGAAATTTTTTTTGGAAGCAGATGTCTTGTGAAGAGGGTGCATTGTGCAATTACTGGGCCATTGCCACCGCACCTGTCTCTTTCTTTGATTTTCATATTATTATTGATTAAAATAATCATTTTGATCCAATGACATTGTCCTGCAGTGCATGTGCGCATGTGATGAGTGCAAAATCCATATAGATGACGGGAAGGAAAAAAGAAAAGAATCAAGGCAAGCATCTGTGTGTACATCATAAGGAATTTTATTAAAACTTTAACTAACTCACTCAACTGTTCATACATTTAACGATTGTAGAACACAAGAGCAATACTGTTTTTATATCAGACAAATACAGATAGAGGCGCCTACTTAATGAATGGGATAGACCGTGGTTGGGCTGGAGTCGTGGCTGGTGCAGACATGATATTACTTTCCTCTCAAAGTCAATATCACAAAGCAAGCCATGATAAAGACCCTAATCACAGATTAATAATTGCGCGAGTTGAATTGGATTTCTCTTAATACCAGATTCTACTAAAAAAAAAAAAAAAAATCTCTGCCCGAACAATAACCTTCCACATAACACCGCATCACCACATTTCGACATTGTGCTGACCAACAAAAACAGAAGACTCGAGTAACTTTAGCATATGCATGAATTTTCCACAAACCAGATTACTAGGAATTTAATTTAATACAGTTTCATGATCTGAAAGTTCAAAATCTAGTTCATGCAATAAGAAATTACATTTGAACACCTGAGTCTTGACATGCACTACAGATAACAAGAATTTTAGTTTGCAAAATAACGGCCTCCAAATGATTCCAAAATAATTAAAAGTTTGAGTCACTAAAATTAATTGCTATCTACAACAAAACAAACCATATCGAGCAGAGCTAACGTCCAGTTGTTCCCGTTAGCACCAAAACAACACGCACCTTATCACTATAAACTAAGTCTAATATAAAGGCAGAGGAAACAATATCATGTGAAAACCAAGTTAAGACATCCACACAACAAAAGCGGCCCAAATAGAAGATAACTTGACAGCAAAAGTGACACTGTTTAGAATTGTTTACTCTCTCCATTCAGAACTGTTGAAAAGATTGATGCGATTATTCTTTCTCTATGTTAATGATCTTGAAACCCAAATCATTCGTATGCATACTTCAAACTTGCACCTGTTAGATTAAATGATTGACATAAAAGGAAAAAGTATACATCACTAAATATGCCACCAAAGATCTTGCTAAGAATGCTTGAAACTGGCTGTACTTTGAACATTATAAAACAATTGACTTAACGTTCATGGTTGTATACAAGTTTCTACATAATACATTACAGTATCAATAAAATGTACCAGTACAGGTTGACTTTGTGACAAACAAAATAAATCACAAAATCAGGCTCGGCACACTTCAATAGAAAGATTTCTACATCTTTCAGAAGTGTGACAGAAATTCTCTTCTCTCTCAGACATTAACAGAAAACAAGATGAAAGAGATTAGGCTTGATAGAGCATCTACCAAAGCCAAAGTCATCCAAGAGTTGCAGCATTACAAATGAAGGTTACCAGAAAGCAACAAATGTAATAATACAATGGCTGATACATTCTCACTAACTCCTAAATGGACACATGCAAACAAACAATCAATACATCCACTCAAAGTACAAACTAACTTAAGAAAAATGAAGCTGAAGTCATGGCAAAGTTAAGTTGCGATTAGTAGTAAAATTAACAAGCGAGTCTGAAATAAACATACAGGAGTGATCAATATGGTGTTTACAACAATTCTAATGTTCTCCTCTCCCAACTCCCAGTGAAAAAGTATCAAACCAATATCAAATAGGTTCTTTATGCTGAATCACTTACATGGATGGAAGCTTGTCTAGGGGCACACAAATGAAATGTTACAGATACAGGTTTATTTTCTTTCCCCTCACATCGCAATTTTAAAAATCAACTCTTGAACCTGGAAATAGTAGAGTATGGTCAGAGGATGCAAGACTACAATACCAAAGAAAAAGTGGATAAAACTTAGGGAGATGGAACAAAACAAAGATGCACAATTCTTAAGACTGCAAGCCACAGGCATAAGAAAGCAATGCCAATATAAAATTTGTAAGTCAGTCCTTGCAGGTTGTCTGAGGATTCAATTGATTAGATTTGAGCCTGAGATATTATTTGTGATTGAAGTCTTCTTTGGGAAAATATTCTTACTTAATAAAGCTTGTCACAGCAAACTCAACCTTAGCCACAGCACACATTTCTTAATTATAAACAATTATTACAGAGAGTTACATTGAGCCAAAGTTTTCAACATCAGACATGAGAAACTGATGCAAGCTCGAATCATAGCAGCAATGGACTAGTCATGCATAAAATATGCTTCTGCAAAGAAAATGAAGAAAAGAATAAGGAAAATAATTTAAAATCAACATTCCTTTAAGTTGAGCCAGATTTCCTATTGTCATTTTCATTATTGGAATGTCAACATTCTACAAAAAAGAGACATTAGTCATAACCAACTTTTGACAGAACTTGGAAGGCATTACTGTCTTTCACACCTGGATTGTGGCAGATATAAATTTCTGAATCTATCAATTTTGAAAAAGCACTAAAAGTGAAGTAAAACTGAGTAAAACAAAAAAACAAGAAATGAATATCTATAAAATATATAATATTTCTTTCCACACCCCATCACAGCAATCAGATTTACTCATACCATGTAGGTATTGAGAAACAACCAATCTTGACCAATATTTACAAGGCAACATCTGTACATAGTCTTCAACATCTAAACATAAGAGATATATTTACATTTGCCCCTAAAAAGAGGAATTTAACAAAAATGCAGAGTTACTTATTACGGTCCAGCCGTGAACAAGTAAAGCTCTGCACACCCGATGGCCGAAAATATGGATGTTTGGTCCTTTTCAAGGTTGTGCACGAGATGAAGTAGGCATAAACAAGCACACAACAGTTGAAAATGCAATCTGTCACACAAACCGTTTAGGATCTTGTAGCAGTAGCACAGTACACAGCCTTGCACATAAAATAAATGTAATACATGAGATTTGTACAACACTACATTATTGTTAATGTAGTGTTAAGATGTGTATGTGTATGATAGTCATACAGTCACAATGCGGACATATGATATGTATCCTGCCATCCCGAAGATGATAAAGAGGAAAATTCAGTGATACTCTCCAAAATGAATGAGAAAAATGGCACGAAAGCACGAAACAAACAGCCACACAATTTAACACACACTCATAATCATAAATATAGATCTACCACAAAGCATGTGGAAACTGGAACTCTAGATCAATACTTTAACAACAATGCTAGAATAGTTAATAGCTTATCCACTTAAGGTAAGGCAACCTTATGTGATAAAATGAGATCAAAGGCATATAACAATTATATAACATATTTTGCTTTCTTTGAACTAAAGAACTGAAATGTGCCCTGATGGAAAGACAGCTAAAACGAGAATGCCTAAGAGAACACGCTTATTGTCTGAGAACAAGTGATATTTCCTTCCTCCTCACATGGCTGAGATACCTAAAATTTTAAAAATCTCACAAACAAGTGGGCAACACTTTGGTTGTTTAAAGACTTATGTCCAAGGCTGTGTACAAATCATTTAAGCCTGACTTAACATTGAGTTATCTAAAACAATAATCAATTTAAGCATCTAAGAGGGAAAAATAACAACAAGCAGCTAGTAATGAAACATACAAGTAAAACTACACCAAATTTATAGCCTAACAGTTGAAATTTTTAATATATAGTGGGTCTTCCATGATTTCAAAACAAGGAATTGCGAGCAGCGATAGAACTTTGCACATTCTTTCTAAGAGTAACCAATACGTGAATAAGAACTGAATTGATGGAAACTATTTATGGAAAATGAAATAATAGTACAGAACGAAAATGAAAGAGAGAGAGAAAAAGAGGGGGGGGTCATAGATGTTTTCCCATCACGTCATATTCTGTTTGCTGAAAGTAATTAAAAACAATACAAATGAAGCATATGCCTCAATCTAACAACCAGCAAAAGATAACATGATCACGGAGGTGCTGGAATGACATTTTCATCTTGCCTGTGCATTGCTGACACTGTCTGGAAAGGTGTATACATATGAACAGCTGACTTGACAACTGAGCCTGGATTGTTGACAACTATTTCCTCCTCAGCCTTTTCCTCATTCTGACCTTGCAACAAATACTTAAAAAGTTCATAGGTTGACCAACAAATCGCAGTAGAGGGACAAACAAATAACACCCTTGCTGCCATTCCACGGAAAAATCCGCGAACACCTCCTAATCGGTGCACAGTCCTAATAGCTTCAAAAAAGCCATCAGTTCGAGCAGCTTGTTGAGTATTTAGAAGAGTTTTGCATACATCAAGAGGGGTCGTAATTGCTGCTGCTATTCCTCCAGCAATACCTCCTGATATGACATGTGCTTTTGGATTGTATGATCGGTCCTTGTTGGTAATACTTTGACAAAATTCATACATAACAAAGTGAATGCTCTGAAATGGGACATTCATGCTTAGTTGAGTAGTGTATGATCGATAGAAAGCCCATATTCCTTCATTCTTCCAGATGTTCTGAGCAGCATGCAGCATATTACGGTATGGACTGTTGTACATCTGAAGTCTCTGCTTCACAACTGGAAAAACAAAAAGCAGAAGTTAAGCAAATTTGTAGTGCAAGATTTAATGCACTCTGTATGATTTTTGGGACATACCATCAACTGGAGTCATAACAGAATCATGCATGATTGTGGCAACACTCCCAGCAGCAACTGTAAAATTGAGACTAATTAATCACCTATTCCAAAATTGATTAAATAAAACTTTTAGAAAATATAAGCAATACTACTTACAATAGGCTACATGGTTATTAAGTATCTGATTTTTATGGGTGAGTGTGCCTTTTACAGCTTCATAGCAAGAGAAGTATAGGGCATGAGCTGGGCCTGCTCCGCAAAGAACAGGGCCCATACCACGAACCATGCGGTTTACTCCTTCCACTCGCACCATTCGTGATAACACACCCGCAACACTTTGATTTGGGCCCGCATTTGGTGTTAGACTCTGCATGCGGGTCTGAAAAAGAAAAAATTGCAGCAGTTAGTTGATAACCAAGAAGATTTAAATCCATCAGCATTGGTAATAAGTACATGGTTTATGGATTGAGAATATTCTGGGCCTAAATAAATTATTTGTATAGCCATTTCAGATATGATTATACACACATGAAAGTACATAAGACAATAGGAATCAATGAATGAGACAATATGAAATTTGATATTTCAATATAATTTTTTTCATGAAGCAAATATAAAACAGATTAACGGGCACTCTGTGTTGAAAATTTATTTGGAGAAAATTCCTACGAATACTTCATTGAAACCTAACCATGACTGTAGTTAGCAAAAATACACAATTTTATCAGAAACCTAACCTAACTTCCACATGCCAGAGTGAGTGGTGACAAATGACAAAAATCATTTATCCTTTTAGTGACATTAGCAAAATCATGATTTTCAAATGTCAAATAAATGGAATATGTACAAAAATTGCTGGCAGGAAATAAATGATGCCCACAGAATGCAGTTATGTCACATAGCCCCAACACTTATCTTTTCATTTTCTGAGTAAGCGAATTTCATAGATCAAAGAGAAATCGAAATTTACGACACAAATAGAGAAAACAGGGAGAATCTGGCGTAAATATGATAGAGTAGGTCTTGGTGGTTGTGCAATCAAAAATTTCAGCCCAGGCACAGCCGCGACACCCACTTTCAGATCGACGGAACCGCGGTACCTGGGCGGTGAATTGAGATGAATTGAAGTCCAGGTGAGGTGCCAAATAACGAATTTTATGAAAATCTAATGAAAGTCTGTTTTCGTGGAGTGAAATGGAAGCGATGGGGTCACAAAGTGAGGTTCACGACCGTAGGGCGGCCTTCCCTAGGTTACCACCCAGACATTTTTGGTAGCATTTGCAGAGGGTTATACATGCGGAAAATGCGAAATATCATGCTTTAACGTACCTTGACAGAGTCCAACGGGTACATTATGCAGTGTTCCATTACCCCTGCGATGGCCCCAGCCATCATATGGGTTGAAACATTGGCGGTGGGGAGCTGTTCATACTCATCAAAGTCCATAATCAACAGTTATTTCTTGTTGACACTCCAGATCTAAGATGAAAGAGCCTCCTCCAAATCGTCTGCTTCGCACTGCAAGCAAAAGCTTCCACTACTTTCCAAATTTTTCGCACCAAAACGAAGAAATTTTCAGCAGCATGCTCTCCTCGGCGTGAAGAATTTCAGCCGAGTTCCGAGTTGCGCTGTCTCGCTCTCTCGTCCCTCACTGCCCCCTTGATTCCTCTGATTGGAAAATGAGGTCAAGATCGCAACGTTGCCGAAGTGAAGGACTTTGAATATGTGTTCAACTAGCGTAAGGTTGCGTCCTCAATTTGCGATAAATCCTACGGGACGGTAGCGAATTCAACTACGAGAAGAGAGGAAAAGAGAACAAAAGTGAAACTACTGAAGGCGTCAAGACAGCGCAGTGAGAGTGGGAAAGGACAGGGGAGGAGAGGGAGGAGGTGAGGTGTGACAGGAGTGAGGGAGGGGAGAGAGGGGTGGTGGTGAGGTAGGGAGCGGGGGAGGGGAAAACGAGAAACGTTCTCTGGTTCGTTTTCAAGAAGGCGTTGACTTGTCCGCGTCGTTGCAGCAGTCGCGGGCGCGCGCTCTCTTGATGGGCGCCGGCGTCACCATCTCACGCAGCCGCAACGCACGGCGCTCACTCGTGTCGTGGTTGTGGTGTTCCTTCGTCTCTTCCTGCTCCCCTTTCTACCCTCGTTCGGAAGTTGCACTGAAAGGGATTGACGCAAATGCTGCGGAGGTGGGGCACCACTAGCACTGCACAGACTACTCAGTCACCACCCCACGGCAACGACGACAGCGTCAGGCCAGACCCGGGAGGCAAAGTGCTGAGTAAAACGTCATCCTCGGCGCGCCGGTGCCTCCGGTGCCTCCGGTGCCTCCGGTGCCTCCGGTGCCTCCGGTGCCTCCGGTGCCTCCGGTGCCTCCGGTGCCTCCGGTGCCTCCGGTGCCTCCGGTGCCTCCGGTGCCTCCGGTGCCTCCGGTGCCTCCGGTGCCTCCGGTGCCCCCGGTGCCTCCGGTGCCTCCGGTGCCTCCGGTGCCTCCGGTGGTGCCCACAACGGGGGAGCGAGTGCGCCAAAAGCCCCTGTTGTGTGGACCTCTGCGTGCCTCGGTGCGCCGCGGGTGGTAGCGTCCGGCGGGGAGGGGAGGGGGAGGGGGGGGGGCACGGAGGTGTGAGAACGCACCGCGGGGTGCACCACGCACGGACCTCGGGTGCCTCGGGTGCAGGCCAGCCCGGCCGGCCCGGAACACTCACAATGACCGTGATGAGAGCAGCTCATCTCTATCCCCATACCCACTCCCCGTCGCTTCGCGCAGCGAGAGAGAGAGAGAGAGAGAGAGAGAGAGAGAGAGAGAGAGAGAGAGAGAGAGAGAGAGAGAGAGAGAGAGAATCTCTCCCCCTTGCAAAACGCATGTCTCGCACGGGGGCGCTCGCCGTGCGGGACAGCGATTTATAGCCGCTGTCCATATCTGACCAGATCACCCCCTGCAGGAGGCCGGCCGTAAACACAGCAGTACGCGCCTCGGCCGGCCTCGGCTCGGCTCGGCCCCTGGCGGGCTCGGCTCGGCACGGCCTCCGCGTGCACACGCACGGCACGGCGCGCACGGCCTGTCCTGTCATATGCACGGCTGCTGGCGGTTCCCGGTCCACGGCGGCGCCATGGCAGGTCTCCACGCAAAAGTATGAAAATGAAATTGCTGCCATCGGCTCACGCAACAAAATTTTTGCTGACCCGGAACAAAGAGTGCCTTAGGTCTCGCAACAAAATGTGTTGCTTGTCGCGAAATCAACGAACAAATTCGTTGGGACCCGTATTTCATTTGCGTGTCGATGTGCCTGGCCTGCTGCCGGCCCCTTCCCTTCGCCTGGAGCAGCGGCTCGATACGGCTGTGCCCTGCCCCCCACGGTCTGGGGTCTGGGGCCCCCGACATCCGCGCCGCCGCCGCCGCCGCCGCCGCCGCCGCCGCCGCCACCGCGCGTCGTGGCGTTGCGTGGCGTGCGCGCTGACCTTGGACGGAGGGATCGCAGGTTCGTCGCAAGGTCACGGGCACGACGACGGCACGGCACGGCACGGCACGGCGCGGCACGGCACGGCGCGGCACGGCGCGGCACGGCGCGGCGCAGAGCGCGAGCAGCACGAGCAGCACGAACAGCAGCGCCGAGACGACGATTAGGCCAGGCCGCCTAGAGCCGGGCAGGAGCCGGGCCGGCTGCCACTCCTGCCCGCATGCGCTCGTCCGGGCCCACGGCTGCCCATGGTTGTCCATGGCTGCCCATGGCCGGGTCACCGCGCCACGCCACCAGGCCGTGATGTTCTCTGCCATGTGCCTCAGGTGCTCCTAGACCTCCGGTGACTCCGGAGCAGAGCATTGAGGCCCTCGGCTTGTACTGGGTGTGCATAGTGCTGGTGGGCACTACACTCCCACGCGCGTGTGTGTGCGTGCGTGCGCGTGCCTCTTGCTGCCAGGAAGGTGTGCGGAATGCAATGCGAGAGAGAGAGAGAGAGAGAGAGAGAGAGAGAGAGAGAGAGAGAGAGAGAGAGAGAGAGAGTATCCGGGTGCGACGCAGAGCAGAGCGGCCAGCCGAGCAGCAGCCGATATCCCGCGGCATTGTGGCATTCACGACAACTGTCACAATAATCGCAATCGCAGTGGGAAGAAGACTCGGAGGGTGCTGTCCTCCTCTCCTTCACCACCGCCACCACCACCTCCGCCACGCACGGTCATGTGCCTCAGTCCTTCCGAGAGTCCCATTGCGACCGGGAAGTCTGCGGGGGGTTCCCTTGGGGGTCCCCGACGGAGGCGGGGGAGGACGACGGGGAGCCCCCCACGGAGCCGCGCACTTCTCACCTAGCCGAGAGAGAGAGAGAGAGAGAGAGAGAGAGAGAGAGAGAGAGAGAGAGAGAGAGAGAGAGAGAGAGAGAGAGAGAGAGAGAGAGAGAGAGAGAGGGGGGGGGGGGGGGATTGGGGGGGGGGGGGGGGGGGGAGGGTCCCTGACTGTCTGACCTCTTCGCCAGCCAGCAGGCCCTTTTGTGGCCGGTCTCATCGTGGTTCACCTCCGGCCAAACATTTTTGAGCCTCTGTCGCAACAAATCGTATCCTGCTTCCGGGCCTGGCTGTGCCGTGCGGATCGCTCGCACCCCGTCCGGCCCGGCAGCCCCCCGCCGAGCTTCGCAGGGGGCACTGACGCGATTGTTGGCACTAATCGCTGTGGGTTGGGTGCGTGTTGGTGCGTCGATGTCGGTGCGAGAGGATATCGCGACGGTTCAACTGGCGTGTGGCGACGCGCTCCTTTCTCAAGACGCCCAGTCATCAAGGCCCTTCCCATTCAGAGCGCGCCGGGACGGACCGGGACGGGTCGAGCGGACGGCAGGGCAAGGCAGGCAGCGTCTTCACGTCTCGCCCAGCTACCAAGCGGATACATTTCATCACATTCATCCATTTCATATAAGGACGTCGTCCGGGGGCGAAGCCAAGCCACTCGCCCGCGGAGTGCACGGTCGAGATCCGCCATACTTTCATATCGGAAAAACTAAATTGGAAAGTGCTCCCTTTTTTTTTTTTTTTTTTTTGGTACCGGAAATCCCGCGGGGGCCCTCAAGGCGCCGTGCGGTAATTGTCCGAGCCGACATAGGTTTGCTGCGGGCACTCATTGGTTCCACTCTGTTCCACTGTTTCACTTTCACACGAACGGAATGGGCGACCTGAACTTTCCCACGCCCATTTTGCCTTTGCCGCGTGTCGCCTTGAGACTGTGTTACAATTCGTAGGTGTGAAGTTCGGGCACATTGCGCGCCGCATACGATTAGGGGGCGCCTCGCGCCGCCGCCGGAAACACGGCCGAAACCTTTTGTCAGAATCGAAAACGCGAATTTCCGAACGAGTATGGAAAATCCGGTCGTAGAAAAGGGCCGTGGCAATGCCAGCCCGTAGCAAAGGCCTGTCAATTTCTGTGTAAATTGAAATTGTAAAGTGTAAACTGAAAATTTGAGAGGGCCTCCTTAAGAAAGCCGGCGCACAATCCATCTACGTATCACGCGTTTTGGCAGCGGATAAAGGGATCAATACGCTCTCGCCGCTCGTGCAATTTATTGCTCTGCATACCGTCGATGGCGCGCCGATGTGTGTTCGCGTGCGGAGCGCGTGGCGCGGCCTCCAGGGCGCGCGCGTCACGCCGCCCCGCGCATACTGTGGGGGTATCGAGCAGCAGCAAACGGGGTGACGGCGCGCCCATAGATGGAGCCCCCCGCCCTCCTCCCAAGGCCGTAAGCCCACGGCTGCACGAAAAAAATTGCTAAAAGGGCAAGTCCAGTAAAAAAAAAACACGCGCAGGCACAAAAATCGCATCATCTACAGTATCTGAACCCGTGCCCAGCAAAACGTCCTGAAGTAATATCGAACTCCCCCCCCCCCCCCCCCCGTGTGCGCCCGGTAAAGGCGCGCGTATACAGGGGGCAGGCAGAGGAGACTACCGCTGCTGCTGCTGCTGCTGCTGCTGCTGCTGCTGCTGCTGCTGCTGCTCCACACATCGATTGTCTGTCACGACGTCACGTGCCGGGCGCCCGGTATCGACACCGCTCCGCTGATCGCGTGTCCATTTTGCCCGGTGTAATCGCTCTCATCATGACATCGATACCATGTTTATTTTTGAGGTCGTGTCGTCTGCGGGTTTTCGCGTGAGAGTAAAAATCACTAACCGCCATATGAGGACGCGTAGAGGTGTAAAGCAGTGGCGGATCTGGGAGCGGCTTGAAGGGGGGGGGATGTCCCGCTTTTTGCCTACTTACAGGGGCAATGTCCCGCCTATTGCCTACTTACAGGCGGAAAAGTAATGCCAATTGCCTACATTTCCGGTCGGTAATCAATGGTAATGGGTGAGTGCTAGGTTTTGTCCCCAACAGTCAAAAACATACCATCAGGCTTTGTTGTTCGCTGAATTTTTTTTTTCGGAATCATTTCGGTGTCTGGTGACTGGAATGATTGGGAAGGGACTGGAAGTGACTGCACATGAGACTGTTCCGTTAGGTGTAGAGACGTGCGATGTACCCCCCGCGCGCCGCATAGTCACTCTTCGCCCCCGTCCCCCGTGCGCCCTCACACCCTCACATAGTTATTGCAACCAGAGACTCACCGAAAGCTGAAAGCGCGCACTCGGTGAGGCCGCGCGAACGCCGCGCCAAAAGCGAGCGCGAAGGTGGGCGGATCCTGCGGAACCAGGACGGAAAGCTCCGCGCCGAGTTGGGCCCGGGCCGGGCACGTTAGCTTACCGGCCCAACACTCGTTGCACTCAGTCATTTGACATGTAAAGCAGGCGGCGCGCGGTGCAGGCGCGGCGTGCTGTCGGCCAAACGGAATGCTAATGCCGCTCAAAGAAAGGGGAAAAGAAAGAGGGAACGAACGCGAGCAAAGGACAAGGAGAGAAAGAAGGAACGGAGGACGAGGTAAAGAAGTGTGCTGAAGCTCGTGAGTGACATTTGCCATACTCATCTGAAGAATGACCCCAAATACCCTCCGTTCCTCCCCCCCCCCCCCTGCCCCTCGATTCGATGATGTGGTGTCGATTTCCCGATCGAAAGTGGACTAAACGCCGCGCACAAAAGGGCGAGCGGACGGGCAGTTTTAGGCACAGCCTAAGCGCAGCTCGGTTAGAGTGCAGCAGCAGCAGTAGCAGCAGCAGCAGCACAGCAGCGGCGGCGGCAGTAGCAGCGACTGCTAGGCATCCCCGTCGGACGGATGGATAATGGGGTCGAAAGCAATACATTGTGGCCAACAGGGGTGGGGCTGGCCGGGGATGGTTACATCTCGAACGTCAATATCTGAAAAGCGCGTTTGTCCCCTCACTCAGCGTGATGTGAGTGCGAGTGTGTGTATGTGTGTGTGTGTGTGTGTGTGTGTGTGTGTGCGTGTGTGTGTGTGTGTGTGTGCGAACACGACTCGCAATAAATTACCACTCTTTCCCTCTCTATAACGGATACGCTGCCCGCGAAGAAGCATTTCTTTTCATTTCTCGCCGAATTTCCCTGAAAACTACGCCGATGAAAATGGACAACTTGGTCATCAAGTGGCCAGGACCGAACGAAAACTGCTGTTAAGACTGAATCTGTGCACCCGATCCAAGCGTAAGGATTTTATCTCGCCCAGGACACTCGGAAAATCTTATGAATAGAGTACCCCGGAGAAGCCCAAAACGGAAATAAGAAGTTGTAACGAAGAAGAAGAGCGCTCGACAAAGTCTGAGAAATCGAGTGATTTTTGAAGAAGAGCAGGGCTCCGGAAACGCAATTTCTCCTACTTTGTCCGCGTTCTTCTTCTTCGGTATGACTCTTACTTCCGTTTCGGGCTTCTCCGGCATATTCTATTCGTCGCATATCCGATGGTTTCCGAAACGAGGAGACCATACCAACAGAGATGAAAATACACCACAACCAAAGGCAACCATACGAACCTCGGTGTTCGCGTCCCCATCCCGCCTGTCCGGCCCGGCAATGACAGCAGAAGCAGAGCCTGCACAGCACCATGAGTGTGGCCAACAGTAAAACAACACACCGCAGGCAGCATCAAGCCCGGCTGCTAGAGGCCACTGGAGGCCCGGCCCGGCCCGGCCTGACACGTGGTGGCGGTGGGCCAATGGCGGACAAGATAAACAAGCCACCCCACTCAGCCACCCCTGCGCTCGCAGCCGCGGGACCCCCAGCGAACTCGGGAGAGGGAGAGAGAGACGCCGGCATCAAAATGGCGACCAGCTTGCCAGGAGGGCGCGAAGGGTCGCTGGTTCCGTTCTCTCTCTGCTGGGGACGCCACCTCCCTTTTCACTTCTTCTCTCTCTCTCTCTCTCTCTCTCTCTCTCTCTCTCTCTCTCTCTCTCTCTCTCTCTCTCTCTCTCTCTCTCTCTCTCTCTCCTCTCTCCTCCCTCGCTCGCTTTGCCTCCCTCGCCCTACGTTCTCGTTCTCTCGCTCTCTCTCCCACGCACCACCCCTCGCTTTTCCTTTTTCCTCTCCTCATCCTTCTGTGCCTCCCCTCCTCACCCATTAAACGCGTTCGGCGACCACGGAGACACGCCGCCGTGCCGTGGCCTGGCCGTGGCCCCAAGAGGTGGCCCTCTGCGCCCAGCCCTGCAGCCCTGCAGCCCTGCAGCCCTGCAGCCCTGCAGCCCTGCAGCCCTGCAGCCCTGCAGCCCTGCAGCCCTGCAGCCCTGCAGCCCTGCAGCCCTGCAGCCCTGCAGCCCTGCAGCCCTGCAGCCCTGCAGCCCCTGCAGCCCCGCAGCCCCGCAGCCCTGCAGCCCTGCAGCCCTGCAGCCCTACAGCACTGCAGCCCTGCAGCCCTGCAGCCTACTGCCGGAGCCCGGAGCGCCGTGAGAGGCGGGCCCGTCTGTTACGCAGAGCTGCGCGGCACGTTGCCTACCCGGACGGGGGCTACGAGGTGGGCCCATCTCTGACGCAGAGCTGCGGGCTGCGGCGTAGCTGGAAGGCGTTAGCTGCTTTTCCTTCCCGTCCGTCTGCCTACATTTATTTTTGCGGAGACGCTGGAGGTGGCCAACGAAATAGCTATCGCACCCCGCATACTGTACCGACTTTTTCACGTAATTAAAAACACAAGGATATCAATCAAATACTCGCATCAATAGCTGTCACAGCATAGCCAAACTTTCCGCCCCTGTTGCCCCAATCCCCGGTGAGATTACGAGGGGAAACGGAACGGGGGCTGGCGAGATTGTGCGCGGGCTTCGAAAAGCCATCTAATCCATCTTCGCTACAACTAACATACTTCCTAGGGAGGGTTTTAGGGTTTGGAAAAAAAGCGAGCTAAGTGGCCATCTGTCAAAACATTTCGTCGTCGTCCGGTTTTCGTGTAGTGGTATCGATTGGATTTTGGACCTGAGCGACGGAAAATTTAAAGTCCTCCAGAAATTTATTTACATAGAAAGAATGCAAACTAATTAGTTTTCACCATTGCCTCATTTGGTGGCTTCTGGGTACATCATTGTGCATGGTGACATACCGCAAATATGTAAATCTGAAAGTTCTACTAAACGGTTTACTCCAACCCTCTCGACCTTTTCTGCGAGCGATTGAGAAAGGAAGTACACTGCTTCTCAAAGCGGATAAAAGTTTTGCCTTCAAGTCTACAGTGTGTCGATTTTTCCCCGCCACCGGCCACGCGGAGAGTTGGTCCAATTACGGCCCGCGTCCACACTGATGACGGCATATGTGGTGTCACTCAGTTGTTAGAGAAGGGGTGGTGCATACAGCGGAAAATAACAAATTAGAGATACTCATATGATTCAGTAATATATTTTAAAATCTCTGATCAAGAAATAAATTTGCAAATGTACAATCATATTAAAATAAAATTAAAGTAAATATCTTCGGCTTTGGTCAGTGTATGCAGCTGCCTTAGTACAGGAATGTTAGGTTGCGAAAAGTTTTGACCGAGTTTATGTAACGACCGTCAAACGTAAATAAATAATAAAAAATGATAACAATTCAAGAGACCTTGAAAATTCCAACTTCATTCGCTATGACGTACATCGTGAAAAATATCAATACAACTGCATCAGTCTCCTATCATTCTTGAACTTTACAAAACTTGCATAGTTAGCAATAACGAGTAAATATAGAACTATCTTATATTACGATTATCCTATGAGAAATATATATATATGATCACAGACTACACATAATGTGTTCAGAAATAAATACACGCATTTTACACAAATCATCAAAGACGGGGTTGAGCATACTTCATAGGGCTTGAAA
The DNA here is from genome assembly GCA_038380765.1 of Odontothrips loti. Classification (NCBI taxonomy): domain Eukaryota; kingdom Metazoa; phylum Arthropoda; class Insecta; order Thysanoptera; family Thripidae; genus Odontothrips; species Odontothrips loti. Next base: position 17,424,577 of record CM076248.1, on the reverse strand, counting down.
ATACGTACAAAACAGACTTTTGTTTCAGCTACAGTCAGACTTAAAAGAGTACAGTCTATTCCATGTTGTAGTCGGTCCACGAATTTTTTGGTTTCGCAACAAACACGAATACGCAGTGAGATCAATTTAAACAGGTAAGATAACTATGGTATTTGAGCTTCTGGTTGTGGGGACCCCTTAAAAACAATTCCACAGATTTTTTTTCTGCCATCAAAAATGTAGAAAATATAGAGATCACCTCAGTTTTATAAAAATGTTCCACTTTGCAATTTTGGAGCGCCTTGAATACAAGATTATTTCAGATCGCAAACAGATAGATTTTCAATGGAACGACTTTCCAGAAAGGTTAAGAGCCCCCCATTCATGTGACTCGGTTCCAGACGTGCAGACGAACTTTCGTGCGGTTCCTTGTAGTTCTAGTTTCGAGTCCTAGAAGCCGTAGAGGTAATGCGGGGCCATGGCGGCGTGCGGCAGCATGGGGATCATGTGCGCCATGCGGTGCGCGGGGTCGTGGGTCCGCGTGTGCTTCTTGAGGTGGTCCTTGCGGCCGAAGCGCTTCCCGCACGCCTGGCAGGCGAACGGACGCAGCCCGGAGTGGATGCGCTTGTGGCGGGTCAGCTCCTCGTTGCGGGTGAAGCGCTTGCCGCAGCTCTCCTCCTCGCACTTGAACGGCCGTTCTCCTGGAGAGCGAGAGAGAAAGAGGAACGCGTTAGTACGTTTCATAGGTACAGGCGCATTCAAAAGCATAGTGTGTGAGAACATGGAGTTCTGGAGGAGACAGCCGTGATTCTTACCTGTGTGTATCCGGACGTGTCCGCGGAGCTGGCCGTTGTTGCTGAAGGCGACCTGGCAGTGCGGGCAGCGGTACTTCTTGGGCCGCTGCTTCCTGGCCGTCATGTTCTGCGCCTTCTGCTCCTGCTGCAGCAGGCGGGCGTACTCGTCGAGGTACACGGCGGGCAGGCCTTCTGGGGGCAGCAGGCCGCCGGGGGCCATCCCTGGGGGCGGCACGGCCCCCGGGGGCGGCAGCAGCCCCGCCATGGCGAACAGCGCCTCCTCGTGGAAGGCCTGCTGCTGGGCGGCCAGGAGGGCGACTTCTTCGGGGGACAGTGACAGCATGGCGGGGACGCCGCCGGAGGAGACGGTGCCCGGGGCTGGCGACGACGTCGTCTTGGGGGCGGAGAACGCACTGCCCGTGGACTTCCTTCCGGTCCCTGAGGAGCCCGTCGATGAAGCGGAGGAGGAGGAGGACTTCTTGTTCTTCGGGGTGCGCATGTCCCGCGCCGGGGACGGCGGGCAGCTGCCGCCACTTCCGCCACTGCTTCTGCTGCCGCAACTGCTGACGGACGCGCTTCTGCCCTTGCTGCTCTGGCTGCTCTCGTCCAGGTTGGCGACGAGGCCCTCCAGTCTCGTCAGGATGGGCTGCGTCTGCTGGGCGGCCGGCACCGGGGGCGAGGGGCTCGTCGAGGGGCTCGCCGTAGTCGGGGCCGCGGAGGTCCGGGACTTGCCGGCTCGGCCAGCGCGCGAAGAGAGGCCGGCGCAGATCCCCACCGGAGGCGAGCACTGCACCAAGGCCTCGCCGGCGGCCTCGCTGGCCGCTTCACTTGCGGCCTCACCGGCGGCCTCGCTCGCCGCCCAGGGTCGGAACAGCGACGAGGCGGCAGAGGCCGTGCGCTTGGACACCAGGGCCATCGGGCTGGGCAGCGGGCTGGCGGAGGGTGAAGGGAGATCGCTGGGGTCGGCGGCCAGCAGGGTCATCTTGGCATTCGCTGCACTGTCACTGCACTATCACTGGGCACTGCCGGCACTGCACTGCACACGCACGCCGCACGCCGCACGCTCAGCGCTATCGGGATGGTTACGCACACGGGACGGTTTCGACACCACACCACACGACTCGTCTCTCTCGAGGCTACTACTGCTACTGGCTGCCGGGGGTGGCTGCGGCTTACTTATAACATTATAGGGGAACAGGCCCGGGGGGTGCGGGGCGAGGGGGATGCTGCAGTGGAGGGGAGGCAGGGCTGGCCGGGGCGGGCAGGGGGCGGGGCGCGGGCTCTTGCGGGGCGTGGCGAGGCGTGGCGAGGCGTGGCGGGGTGCGGAGGGGACGTCATCGTTTCAACACAATGCACAAGTGGTCTCCGTCCCGTCCATCCCCCGCGCGGACTCGCCCCTCTGCACCCCCTCCCCCCGTCCCCCCTCCCCGCCGCACCCCCGATTGTCCGCCGCTGCTACCTGACTTGGCTTTTCTCCGGAACGCTGCGAGGTGTGAAGTGAAGAGGATCAGGGGGTCATCTATTGAAACCGATACGAGTGTGAGTGAGTGTGCGTGTGTGCGCGCGCTTGTGTGTGTGCGCTGCTCTTGAGACGGGTGTCATCGCGTGGTCATTTTGTTTGAAGCCTCAAATGGGATTGCTCCCGTTCTTAGCCGCACACTTCTTACACGCCGCGCCCTCAGCTCGCGCCGGCTGGAAGAGATGTCAGGCAGAGGCGAACAGACCAGCAGCGCGCACCGCACCGAACATGTCGCACCCCTGCAGTAATGCTGTACCCCCAGCCCAGCCCAGCCCAGCGCCCGGCAGCGGCGCGGACAAATTTTTGTGCGAAACACAGGCGAGCTGAGGCGCGCAAACTCCAGCCCAGCCGACGACCCCACTTTTGGGAGCCACGCGAACCGTGACCGTCCCTGCCGCTATCCGCCCCCTCGAGCGTGCCAGGCCGTACCGCCTCCGCCGCCGCCGCCGCCGCCGCCGCCGCCTCCGCCGCCGCCGCCGTCCGGTCCGTTCACTCTCCCCTCCCGGCCATCCCAACACAACTCAGCATCGCGGACGGGCGCCGCGCCACGCCACGCCGGGGGAGGGTGAAGACCGCCGTGCCGCCGCCAGTGCCGCCCCGCAGAGCTTGTTTAGCGGCCAGGGGCGTATCCAGGAAGACAACCCCCTGTCTACCCTCCGGTCCACCGCAGAGCAGACCCAGCAAGGGGATGGGGTGGCGGTGCACTGCTGCCTGGCCGGGCGCTGCCGGGGGATTGTTGATGCCAACCGGAAGAGAAAACACCCCTATAGCGTATCGGAGTATACGGGGAAAAAAATAATAAAATCTTATATCTCTGAATAAAATTTGAAACCGATGCAGTCGGCTTCCCGATACCTTCTCGCTGACCTCCACGAATACAATCTGAATGTGAATCAGCATCCATTCGGTTTCCGTGATCGGCCGCATATCGAGATTGGGGCGGCGGGCGGCGGTGCGTGCCCTGCGTCTGCGTGCCGCTGCTCCGCTGGCTCTGCTTCGTCGCCAATCCCACGCGCTTTAATTACTGGACCTGAAAGGGTCGTTGGGGCGTAGCGCGGGGCGGGACGGGGCGGGACGGGGCGGGACGGGGCGGGACGGGCGCTGTATGGCGAGGGGAGCCGAGAGATAGGCAGGGAGAATGAATCGCATACTGGGCGGCCCCGGCGGCCCCGCGGGGCGTGGGGGCGCGGCACCCTCTTGCATACCATCGGCTCGACCCTCTCTGCCTGCCGGCCCTGCCCGGCCCTGCCCCCACCGGGGCCTATCCCCGCAGCGCAGCAGCGCCAGCGCCCGGATCGCCTCCCTCCGGGGCTTTGCCGTGGCATCGCACAGCATCAATCTCCCTCCACCCCCGCGGGCCGGTGCGGGCCGGGGCGGCGGTGCGGCGGTGCGCGGCCCTAAACCGCCCCCACGCGGCGCGCCTCGCCCCCGAACCGCCCCCGAGCCGCCCCCGGCCCGGCAGCACAGCGCCCCCAAACGCCCTCACTCGCACCCTCTCCGTCAATGTACGGTACAAAACGAGGCGCAGTGTGCCGTGACGTGGCGCGGCCGTGGCGGCGATAGCGCCCCCCCCCCCCCCCCCCCCCAGCCCGCCCTGACTGCTGCCCCGCACCCCCTCGCCTGCAGCGCCGTCACCCTCGCACACCCCTCAGTAGCAGTAGCAGGACAGAAGGGGAAATCGGAGAGAGAGAGAGAGAGAGAGAGAGAGAGAGAGAGAGAGAGAGAGAGAGAGAGAGAGAGAGAGAGAGAGAGAGAGAGAGAGAGAGAGAGAGAGAGAGCTTGTACCAGCATGCCGTGAGGACGCGGACCGCGGACAGCTCCCAGCTCCAGGCGGAGGCAGAGGCCGGCAGCGCCGACGCCGTGCGTCTCTTGTCGTATCGCGGTGTCGCATGGCCGGGGCATGAAGAGGGGTGGTTTCGAGAAAAAAAAACAATCGAAGAAAAAGAAAATAAAAACTGCAGCGATAGCGTGCGCCAGGACAGGAGAGCATAACTAGAAAGCCTCCAGGAAACGTGACAGGAAACAGGTCCTTGGAAACTGTATTGGCAGGCTCAGGTGCACTCCCTGCATTGACCATTAGTGCTGGCGGGTCGGACCGAGCCGGACAGACGGTCCCTCCCTCCGTCGAGCCGTTGGCGAGCCTTACTTTGGTCGTGCGGTGTGCACTTGTCGGAAGAAACAAATGCCTTCTCGTGGTACGGCGCGGCGTTTTCAGGAAGAGGCGTAGTACTACTCTGCTAGTATACTACGATACTACGGTCTGCTCCATTGATGACCGTCCCAGACAGCCTGTCGCCGAGTCGGAGAGTCGGAGCCGGGGTCCATTAGGGAAGACAGCGGGGCGGCTGGGCAGCGGGCAGGGCTGGGCGCCGGTGGCAGGGCAGGTGGTAGGCCGCTAAATAGCCGACAGACAGCCTGTGCTGCCGACAGCGGCATAATACTACTAGAACAAATATTCATGCCTCTACAGAAAAAAAAATGGTCAAAAAATCAAAACCGTTCAATATATTTTTTTCAAAATACGTTCAGATTCTGCTCGAGCTTTATTTTGTATGCCCGTTAAAAATTTGTGTCCAAATCTGAAAAAGCGCTGGCGATTACGACTCCAGATCCGTTTCTCATCTTCTTCCGTCGTTCACCGCAAAGTTCCTCCAGCGTAACGAACAGTTTCGCCCATCGCAATGTGACGATTTTCGCCACAGACCCGGTCTACCGCAAGCAGGTCTCGTGGTCACACGCTGATCGGGTCCCAGAAGCGACCCGCAAACTTCGGGCCATATATTTGCAAATTCGTGACAAGGTTCGGACCCAGAGTTGTCCCGGGCGCTGCCTCCCTGCCGCCCTGCCCGCCCCAAGCCCCAAGCTCCACTTGGCTCCGCTCGGCCACCCAACACCTCCCTCCCTAGACAATGCCCGCAGCCTTTTTTTCCCTCGCCCCTCCGTGCGAATATATAATATAATAAGCTGTATCTTGTCGTATCGGGAGGCACGGACAATGGCCGCTCGGCCAACACAGCGTCGGTGGTCCACCCTGCGTCGAATTTTATAGATTATTTTCATTCCGATGTTGCCCTTTTAGCCCGCGCGCTGGCCCATGCGCGTCCGGGCCGGGCCGGGCCCATTGTGAGCCTCTTCATTTTCAGTGAATGGCCGAGCTCCTCTCCCGATTCACAAACTCGAGGACTCTCCGTCCCTCTCTCTCTCTCTCTTTCTGATGCGCGTGCAAAAAGGCCCGTTTGTGGCCCAGTGTGTCCTAACAAATTTTTGACAGATTTACGGCGTTTTAAGTACCGGCCGAGCCGAGGCCGGTGGGCTTATTGGGCGGGGCGTCGATGGCGAACGAATGGAATGTCTCAAAAAAGGGCCATTCGGTTCCGTCACGCCGTCCCGGGGACGAGCTGGGGCTGTAGCTGCTACTGCGGCCAGGTCTCCACCGCGGAGGGGAGGGGTCGCGGCGTGCCATTTTCGAACACCTCTCCTGCGGGGCACCCTCGTGTGCGAGGAGGCCGTGCCGGGACCCGGGGCCGCCTCGGCCGCCACCCACGCGACACGCCGCACGCCGCACGCCGGCACAGAGAGCACACGTGGTGTGGCCGCGGGCAGCCGCGGGGCCCTGTGAGGACGACGTCACCTCGGAGGGCGGCACGGCGGCGAGGCCCCGCGGCCCCGCCAGGACCTTATCTCTCCATCGGGGGCAGTGGGCCACACATACGCACACCACAGGATAGGGACGCCACTCCGTCGGCAGAGAGCGCCAGGGGCGTGAAAACGAACCGACAAAAGGGAGGGGCGATGCTTTACATATTGCCTACCTCCAGGGGCAAAGCTTTCCGGGTTGCCTACCTTCAGGGGGCGAAGGTCTCCTTCGGGGACCAAAAAGGGGGGGGGGGGGGGGGGGGCGACCGCCCCTTCGCCCCTCCCCTGAGAGCGCAGTGCTGGGCGCATGCCTTTGGCGTAAGACACGCTCAATTCTCGCGCCGCGGTGAAATGGTACAGCCACAGGAGGAGGCGTATGTTCGGCGTGTGTCCACGCTGTGCACACTGCCTCAGTAGCAGCTGCTGCGCTTCTCCGTCTGCTACTGAAATAGTCGGCAACTTCAGTTTTGCTGTCGACCTCGTCGCGGGTGGCGCTGGCGAGGCGTTGTGTACATAGTTGCCAAGGGGATGGAGCTGGTGGTTGTCGGGTCGCGAGGAGAAGCGGACAGAAAGTGACAGCAAGAGGCTAGGAGGGCCAGTGGGCCCCGGCGGGCCCCTCAGGCGATAACCTCACCCCCCCCCCTTTACCCGATCCGAACCGCCGGCGCGTGAACCTGTGAATCTGTGAACCCAGTCCGTAGGGGGCAGCGAGGCCAGCTGATCTAATGTATTTCCGCCCGACGTGGTCCGCTCCGAGCGGAGACAACGGTAGAAATTTAGGGTATTCCGCTGAAGGGCGCAGCGGAGGCAGTTTCAATCAGGTCCCAAAACGGAAGTCGAAGATCAAAAACACTTACTGAAAGCTGGCATGAGAAATCCTGATGGCACAAACAGCCACCAAATACGGCGAAACCCAGCTGCATCAACCCCTAAACGCCATACCATCTACGAGCAAATTCTACGAAAAATTGAAAAGAAAAAATTCAAATTCAAATTCGGATGCAAAGATCTCTGACTTATCTTCCGACACGCGACGGTGCCCCCGGGCTTCCCGGTCCCCTGCGAAGGCGTGGGGAGATAAGGGGGCTGTCGCTCGACCATAATCTACCAAACAACAGTCATGTCACTTTTTATTTTCCCTGAAAAAAAAAAGAACAAGAACGAAATAAAAAGTCGTTCTACTCCCTACAGATCAGACGGAGACAGAGGACCAATGACCGATCTCGTTATCACGGTATAGCGTCCCAATCAATCCCCAATGCAGAGTCTCGGTATCGCGTTTTGATGGTAGGAAAAAATTGAGTCTCCGTTCGGTTCGGTTCCGCTCCCGACCTGCCCTCAGTTCGCGCTGCGCTCGGCCACTCGGCCCTGGCTAGCGCTGCGCCTCTAGCCCCCATGAAAGGATCGGTAATTGCAGCCGGCGCGATGCGTCACTCGGGAGCGTTTAACAACAACAAAAAAGGAGGGGAAAAGGCCTAAAAAGGAGGACAGTGACATTTCCCGATTTGTTCTCGCGTGAGCCTCCTAGGGGCAGCAGGGGCAGCAGCAGCAGCGGGTAGAGATAGGAGCGTCACCGGTGATGCATCATCCCGCCGTGCGCGGACGGCCAATATGCGACACGCAACATTTTGTCCCCGAAAAGCGGGAAAACGGAGAGTTAATTCGCATAATTGTTGGCGACGCCCATCTCCCGGCCCGGAGGCACGGCCCGGCCGATCCATCACCGGGCCGTCAGGCGCCGTCAGGCAGACACGAGTGCATCTGCAGCGGTGCACGCGCGAGGCTGGTGGCGGTGGCTACCGACGGATAGATCGCTTGCTCGCTTTTTAAATTCGCCTCATTTTCCGGCTCATTGTGTGGCTGGATTGCTTTGACGGGCGGAGAATCAAGATTTAAACTTGCCGCCGTTCGCACAACCTCATCTGCGTCTGCCACAATCTGCTGCGCTGCGCGTCATTTCGGACGAATTCGTGTTCTTTTACCGATTTCTGGCCTTCTGTTGAAATAAGGGAAGGTCGTTGCCCGGAAACAATAACAGGAGAAACGGGGACAGCTGGCTGCGAGTTTGCCAAGCCCGGTCTGGAAATCTCGTGCATACCGGTCATGAGAAATCATTTTTGAGGAAAGTGCTGATGTCGATGCGATGTTTGGGTCGCCTCTTTCGTCATCGGCGCGCGATGGACAGTGATTCATTTTTGAATTCGATGGAAGCGAAGGAATCCTTTTGGACGGTACAATGCATTGCGTCGTCTGTCCACACCTTGATGGATAACAACCGAAGGCCCTTGCAGAGGAGGGCGGGACGCTTCGACCGTCTTTGTTGCGCGCGCTCTCCAAAGTCATGTGTGTGTGCGTCGTGTGTGTGTGTATGTGTGTGCGTGAGAGAGAGAGAGAGAGAGAGAGAGAGAGAGAGAGAGAGAGAGATGCTGTATACAGCATATGAAACATGAACTTGAAAAATTTGCTTTTCCTGATCTGTCTGGTAATGAAAGTGTAGTACGCGTTATACGCATGTACACGGATGCACCACCTGAACTGGGCTTCGACAGATTCTAGCCTCCCGTTTAATGGACTTTGGCCAACGATTTGTACCTTCTTTACACCGGCACTCCCCCTCTTCGAGGGACTCAAGATTAATGAACATCACTGTGTGTCATGGGTGACTTTTGACCACAGCAGTTCGGTCCTTGTTAGGGTGGTATTTTCATACAGTCATTCGAAATACTGTTCCATACCGTAAAAAAAAACAACTAACTTTCTTATTATAACCTAAGCAACCAAACCTGACCTTTTCACCTTAACCTTAGCAACCTTTGAAAAGGCCAGTCAAAGTGACTGCCTGAAAAAATACCAACACTGATTTGTGGCTTGAATTCGAACTGGCAAAATTCATAGGCTCGTCACATATTTTCCAGCATTTTCCAGAGATGCGAGCAGAGGTCCACCCGCACCCGCCACGGTGCTCCTCGACGACAAATGCAGCGTGGAGTAGCAAGTGATGAGCCCCATGGGAAACGCACGGTGGGATGCGGTAGTCGGGCGACTTTTGTCATTCAGCGTCACAGACACACCTGTATCTGGACCTGACCGGCGAGGGTGGGTGGAGGAGGTGGAGGCAGGCCACTGCCATTATGCGCTATTGTGCCTTTACCTGGACTCGGGGGCGGGAGCCTCAGCCTTACTCAGGTGCGAGGACGTTGTTCGATTCCGCATTGCTCCCACGCTCCGAGCACCACTACTGATCCTCGCATTTCGTCACGGGCTGGGCTGCAAGGTGCTCCCTATGATGTCACCGCACGACAACCGGGCGATTGTGGAGCGCTCGCTTATGTGTCAATTGTGCACTAGTGACTTCTCGGCGCGCGATTCTCTTTCTCTCGCTCTCTCTCTCTCTCTCTTGCAGAAATTATGCCTTGTGCCTTTTCACGTGGCGAAAGTAACATTAATTCCAGCCAGTGGTCATCATAACCGCGCATGCGGCTTTGGAGTAAATGAAATTTCTTTTCGAGGCGGAGGAGCGGCAAGGTATGAGAATGACCGCACGGTCCGACTGCGCCGCCGATGGACTATGCGACGCTGCGACGCCCCATGCGGCCCTCGGCGGGAAAGAATACGGCGAGGGAGCGCAGTCGATATCACGATTCGCATTGCGTGTGAAAGACTTTCACGCTCCACATTCTAATGGCCCCGATTCGCGGAACGTGGCACCTCGGCTAGTGTAGTAGGAAGCGCCGGATCCGGGCTGCGGTGACCGCCACATTATGGCCGAGTCCATTCACGGACGCTCAAACAACGGACCTGCCCCGCCGGCACTGCCTCGCCCGCTGCGTACAGTAGCGCACTGCAAGTGCGGAGCAGAGCGCGCCTTGCAGTGCAGTTGGGGCCCGCGAGGGGGCCTCGTTCCGCGAAGTGAGCGAGTTCCTCTTTTTTTGCACACAGAACACTCGAGAGCGGAGGGCATCTCATTCATACTGCTCGCCATTCATTCACTCGATACTCATTCATTCACTGATTCATTCAGACACAGTTCTATCTATATAAATGGCAAGAAATGATGAACTGCTTCAATTTTGTTTTGCTACCCGGGGAGGGTCGAGGAAATTGGCGAGAGAAGAGTGAAAATTTCACATGCAGTGCGGTGCACAGAAAGTCACTCATTCTAAACAATACGGTATTCCGGAGAAGCCCGATACGACGGAAGTAAGAAGTGGTAAGGTTGAGTAACAACTCTGGGGAACGTACGAGAAATTCATTTCGGGTTTTCTCTGGAGTCAGCCTGCCACATAACTTCACCCCCTCTGTGTCGTCACTGGCTGCCCGGTCCGAATTCTGCGGTCCTGACCGAGGTTATTATCGAATTTGGCGCGTCCTGGCGGGGTGAGTGGAGTGCCGGCGGGGGCCGGAGCCCGGGGCCGGGAGGCGTATAGCCGCGGGCGGTCTCTGCATACCCGGAGGGGCCCACAGCGGCCCACAGACCGCGTGGCGAGGCGTATCCCTTACCTGCGCCGTTCTGCGTCCCCGTCCGTCCATTCATTCATTCGTCCATTCATTGACCCGCAGAAGCGGCGAGCGCTAAATCATCCCCCTGTCGAAAGCGCACGTTAATGTGCGCGGGACGGCCGTGGTGTGGCGGAGGCCGCAGGGCACGGCAGGGCACGGCTGGGCCGCATCCTGATGCTGGAGGGCCTGTAGGGTCAGTCCGCTGGAAGGACACTCGGACACGCACTATACAACAGGGTCTGTTAATAGACACGTCAGGAAGCGCCAGTGCGCGGTCGCTTTGCTAGCTGGCCGTTTTCGACGCGTAAAAAAAAATTGCCTACTTGACCGTAAATTCGACACAAAATGCGGCGTCTGAATTATGATTTAAATTCCACAAAAGTTCTTGACTAGAATACCTCTGCGTCATAAGGAAACGATTTTTTTTTAAAAAATAGATAAAGAACAAAAAAAAAAGAAGAGTATAGCCGCAAGACTACTCGCTAAAAGGTCGCGGAGTGCTGGTGGTCAGGATGATGATTTATTGAATGGGCAGCGGCTTATGAAATTTTCAATCTGACAAATGGACGCGGGCGGCTTAGGGTGTGGCACAGGCACACAGGGGCGGGGCAGCGGGCTGCGGCAGCGGCCTGCCTCGGGGTGGGGACCACCCCCACGCCTCGCTGCACCCCCTCCGCGCGTCCTGTGCTGCCGCCATAAAGTCATGTGGGCTCCTTAATGAACCCCTGCACCCGTTCATTTGTTGTTGTTTCTGTTGGTTGCCGCAACATGTTGTTGTTCAGCACATCTTTAAACAACCTCTTAAAGCTGTATTTTTGGGTGGAAAAATTTATGAACACATTTCTCTACTTCAAAGTCACTTTATGCCATAAACAAACAGGGCGGCCTGTCAAAAAATACATAGTATTGAAAATTTCGCGGACTCAAAGGACACGCCCGCTGACTTCAAACCTCACCCCTGCTGCCAGAAATTTCGCGCCCATCCGGGCGGACCAGGACGAGGGGGTGGTTTCTATCCGCCGCCTCGCCCGCTCCGCTCCCGCGCGCCGCGAGGCAACACAAGCTGCCGCCTCTGGACGTGAGGAGAGAGGGGGTCATGCGATGAAGCCAGTAGAGAGGAGGAGGGATTCGCATGAAAAATTGCCTCTCTCCATTTCCATGCCGGGCTCCAGCCTCTGTCCTCTCTGCTTTTCCGACGGAGAATCGTGTGCAGCACATAGGAAGGGGGATGTATACGCACAAGGGGAAGTAGGCATTTGATTGAATGAAGCGTTCTATGCGTTTTAGTCCGTCGACTTGTTCTTCCTCCCCGTTTCTCGATTGTTTTTCCTTTTTGTCTTTTCCTTTTCCCTCTTTCCGTTCGTTCCTCTTTCCAAACAGCGCCGCAGTAGACTGGGGATGGCGCACGCGGCGCCACCGGCCTATTGTGGGGTCAACTGGAAAAAGGAGGGAATAACACGATGCGGTTGCATATGCCAGGAGCCCGCCAGGAGCTACCAGGATGCCAAATACAATAACAGAGAGACCGCAAGTTTTTGTGTTTAAAAAGAAAAGAATAGTAACAATTGGGAAACGAAAAGAGGATATAATTACAGACCATTCCCTTTTTCATTTATTTTTATAAAACGAAAAAATGTTGTAGCTAGATGAACCGAATCAGATTGAATTGAATTTGACAGTTGAGCCCCATGGCCAATTAAAATTTAAGTCTCCCAAAGATGCATGAATGCTATTTTTTCCCCCCGCTGCCTGCTTTGAAATTCTGTGCCCGTGGCCAGGTTCCTCCCGGCCGCGGTTTGTGTACACCCTCCTCTCCTCTCGTGCGCACGGGGACCCCAGCCAGGCAGCCCCTGGGATGGGATAGGATAGGATGGGGGCGATTGCTCGGGACACCGCTAGTTAGGGGAAACACTTTTCCGAGCTCATTGAAGCATGAGTGGAGGCCGGGCGGGCCGGGAGGCCGGGCGCGCCGGCCTGGGGAGGGGGAGGTGCGGGGAGGCAGGGAGGCGGGCTGGGGAGGGTGGCCACCGAGTGGAGGGGTGGGGACTACCAATCAGAGAGGGGCTGGCATCATGGCGGCCTGCACGAGGCGGCTCATATAGTGCTGTCCAAGGAGGGGAAAAAAAGGGAATGACTTTTAGAGAAATAAAAATTAGAAAAAAGTCGTTGCTGGCTTCTGATGTGTACGAAGCATTTCTGAGAACATTTCTTGATGACTTGCACGCTCCGTCAAATTTTCTATCCAGCGTCGAGGAGAAATACTTCATCACAGAGCGGCGAATCTTCCTGTTGCAAGAAAAAGCGCCGTGGTGCGCTGTTAGTTTCTGCTGGCTGAAGTGTTACTGTACAAGGCTGGCTGCAACGGTGTCACAGCAGCGATGCCTCATCGTCGTCCCACAATAAAGTCAAATTAATTAACTGCTAGCGGGCTAACGGAGAGAGAAAGAGCGCCTTGTCGAGGACGCCGTGACGGCAGACACACTGAAAGTGGCCTCTAGGAGTGCGGACTCCCGTATCGCCGCCAAGAGCCGTCACACCTTCGCTGCCGGACTGTAGAGCTAAACAGGTTTAATCCCAATACACACGTAGTGTTTGCCTCGTCACAAAGGACACCGCTGGATAATGAGGAGTGATGTCTTCTTACAGAACTCCATGAACATGCCAAGGTGCTTGCCGGCTCGCACTGCCCGCGCGATATACGCCCCGCGCTTCGCATTTCGCAGCGACGCCGCGCACGTTTGTGACGGTCACTCTGGCGATCCAAACCGGTCTCAGAGGCGGAAGGGCTTTTACTAGGCTCGCCAAAAGTTTTTCAGAACTTGCGCTCGGCACGGCCATTCCCCCTTTCCGACAGCAGCACTCGCGAATCGAAAATAATAAAAGAGCCTGAGCGGATGGCGACATTTTGGAGGCGACTGTACCCGCTGCCGCTGCCGCTGCATGACTTGATTGCGGTCGGGGGGAGAACATTGCTGCCATGGTGCCGGCGGTGCCGGGCCGGGCCGCCTCAGGCCGCGCGCCTCGTAGGGGTGAGGGTGGGGGTGACAGCCGCCAGCCCTCCCTCCTCGTGCCGCCATGGCGCGGACTCAATTTTGTGTATTGCGGTGGTGGCACCGCGGCCAGGCAGGCACACACATACATTGTGGCATTTACATCAAAACTGCGGGCAAAAGTTCGCGGATAGTAATCCTTTGGGATTCCGGACCAGAAGTATGTGGTGTGGTCCACAGCCGTTCCGGCAGAGGGTGTGTCGTGCCGTGCCCCCCCCCCCCCCGCGGCCAAATGTTTGCGAAAGCTCGACTCACCGCGGCGCTTCGGGGAACGCACGTCGTTCGCGCCTACGGCCTACGGCGTATCACGCGTCCTTATCAAGCATCGGATTGCGCTCAGCGACGCAACCGCTCTCTACGCGAGCATTGGCACAAGTAGCGAGCAGGACGGGGAAAAACTGGTCGTCACTGCGGGCGGGCGGACCTAACCTTCGGGACACCTTCGATATGAGAATGACGCGCGAGAGTGTCTTGGCCGGGGCCGGTCGACTCTGCTGTGCTAGTGTTCCCCCCTCCTCAGCAGAGGTCCTATCCGGCAAGTCATCGCACCTCGCACTAGGAACCGAACCGTCCCCCGCCGCGTCGCCGCCGCCGCTGCTGCCGCTCCTTGCCGCGCTCCCGCAAGCTCCGAGGCCGCGGCGACGTGGAGTGTGGAGTGCGCCCGACACCGGCCGGGGTAGGCAGCCCGCCGCACGGCGCCGCGGGCTGGGCAGCGTGCTCTCCGAGCGCAGGGGCGGAGCCAGCGGGGACAGCGAGCCGGAGCGGCGGAGCCGAGGGGGAAACAGCTTCGGTTAGCCGGCGGACACGCTCGGGTTAATCCGGGGTAATCCAAAGGTAATCTGGAAATGATCCGGCCGGAGGACCACTCGGTGATCCGAGATTTTTGAAGTAAAGTGGGTAATCCGGGGTGATCCTAGGATTATCCGAGGTCATCCTGGGTAATCCGGGGTAATCCGGGGGTACAGCCAAAACCCAGGGTGATCCGGGGGTAAATATAGCCAAAACCCAGGGTAATCCGGGGGTAAAACAGCCAAAGCCCAGGGTAATCCGGGGGTAATACAGCCAAAACCCAGCGTAATCCGGGGATAATACCGCGAAAACCTAGTGTTACCCGGGGGTAATACAGCGAAAAACCAAGGTAATCCGGGGGACACACGATTTTGTCGAGTTGTTTCCCCCGGGAGCGCGCTGCTTCACCGCAGCGACGTCCCCGAATGTGTATTTGTATTGAAATGTATTTCGGAACAGCCCCTTCAAGACCTGTGATCATGTGACTGTGGCGCAGACGAGAGCAGAGGTGATTCGCGCTTAGCCAGGGCGATATGCGGCACCGTGACGGCCACGGGTGTCACACACGGCGGGGCCCATGCCGGCGCAGCTGCACGACATCATCATAAATAAATAATATACCTGTGAGCAGCCGCAGCAAATCGGGCGCTGTGTTGGCGAGTGCCTTGGAGGACCTTCGGTCCGCAAACAAGGCGTGCCGCGGCACTTCGATACGGACGGCGGCACGGCGCGGCCCTCAGGGTGGCCAAGGGCTGCTGCTGGTGATGATGCCATCATCCGCACCGCCCTGGTGGTCCGTGGGCTGTGGCTGTGGGGCTGTATTACAACCGGAGTCGAATAAAAATGCCTTCAACGGGGGAGAAATTATATATTGTGTGCGTCTTAAAAGGGGATGTTTAGCCGCCGTCTCCGTTGGCCGGCCACACGGCGCGCGCAGATACCGTCGATCGATTATTGCCAATAAGACGTCGGCAGCGCGCCGCCTTATCTGATGCCGGGCACCCCATCCCGTCCCTGGCCTTCCTAAAGGGGTGCACGCACGGGCCCGGAGCCCGGACCACACCGCGCACCGCAGAAGGGAAGGCAATGAATTATCTGGACAGTGCTTTGTGACGAAATTCTCAGCCAGGCTCCGGCCGGCCCGGGGTTGGCGTTGGTGGAGTTGTCCCCTGGGCAGAGCCGGCAGGCCGACACATTTGTTTCAGTTTGGATCCAATCGATACGTGTCGTTTGTTTTATTTCAGCCAGTGATTCCAGTCGGGCAGACCGTCGTGAGCCAATTTTGAGGCGCGCGCCCGGCATCTGCGAAAGACGGATTGGGTACCGGGAAGGAAGGACACCCACATTAGCACTTGGCCGCAATCTAATCTTTTTGAGGAATTCTGATCTGAAGGCGAATAAGAATTTGTGCAACGCCAGAAGAAATGAATCGCCGTAATGTGCGGCTGGCGGTCAGCCCCCCGCCGAGCACGGGCGGGGCCGGCGAGGCATATGCGGTATGAGAAATGGCTGGGTCTTTCTGTGTGCACGGGGCGGTGCCGGCGGGCGGGGTCGAGGGCCGCCCCTGCGGGTCCTCGAGGTCCTTGACGTGCCCGGGGCACGTGTGGGTGTGTCGCGGGCCCGGGGGGCCCACACCTGCCTGCCGACGCCCCCCGGCCCCGCCACGCCCATCGCCCACGTGCACAGGGGCACACCAGGGGCACGGCCCGCAGGTAGGGGTGCAGGGGCGCAGGTGGTGGTGCGGAGCGTGCTGCCGCTGACAGCGAAGCCCTCGGCGGAGCCAGGACCGCCCCGAAGCTCCGCTCCGCCTACCACCACCCCGTAGTGGCTCGCAGGCGCAGCAGCGAACGCACCCCATAACCCACTCCACGGACGGCCGCGACCGCAGAGCGACCGCTCAGGTGTTATTGCCACCGCTTCTGCCCTTTCAGCGCGCGAGACGCACTAAAAGGGGGAACAGGAGAGGAGAGGGAGACAGACAACAAAAAGGCAAACACCACAAAGTCAAGGACTTCCCCTTTGTTGCCGTGGTATAGTAGTTGCGTATGCGGTGGTGATGGAGGTGACGGTTCTTTCTGTTCGTTTTCACATAGGTGCGCTGCGTTCCATCGATTTGTCTTGGCATGCGGTTTTGGTTAAAAAAAATAAAAAGTCGTTAACTACAAGGGAAATATGTAGTCGACTTAAAATTACAACTTCCAGCTCCAAATTTCTAGTGTCGAAACTGTGCTAACACCAGCTGTGTATCGGCAGGTCATACTGCCTTATCTGTCAAACATGACGAAAGGTTCCAACTAACTGTCCAGACGGCCACCCTGCCTTATCCACCTCCGGCACCACATTAGTGCGGTAAATTATACAAACCGCGACGGGGACAGACACGCGGGGGTTGGCCACACTGTCGCGTATGATTTGCCTGTGCGCGCAGACTTTTGCGCTCCCCCGGAAATATAATAAATGATCGCGTTAGCACTGCTGCCGCTTCCTCTCTCTCTCTCTCTCTCTCTCTCTCTCTCTCTCTCTCTCTCTCTGCTTTACTATTGTTATTGTATTGATCGCCGTGCGTTTGCGATATGACCGAGTGTGCGGTCTTACCAATCGATTCGCGGTGTGTGTCAGTGTGTGTGTGTGTGTGTGTGTGTGTGTGTGTGTGTGTGTGTGTGTGTGTGTGTGTGTCTGTGTGTGTTCCTCCGCGCACTCAGCGGGGCGCCAAACTGTTCATTTACAAGTGAAAACGTTTACTCTCTCTCTCTCTCTCTTTTTCTCCTGCTCCCCGCGCCGGCCGCCGCGACCGCAAGAGCATCCAAACAAACGCGCATCACATGGCAGCAGCAGCAGCAGCAGCGGGGCCGCCAACCTAACCACTCGCAGCGGGACGCCTCTCGCCATGTATCGGTGTGATGTGCTCACGCACAAATTGGCGCGGCGCGGCGCGGGAGCCTTTTGTTGACGGCGTTGGCAGCCCTTGCTCCCTATTGTGCACGCGCCGTACAAGGCGATGCGCGATGCGACGCGATATCCGAGCTGTCATTGTGGGGTTACATCTCTCTCTCTCTCCTCTGATTAAATGTTTGGCGGCGGCCGCCGCACGGTGCGCGCTTTCGTCTGTCTTCTTCTTCGTCCCCACGGTCTGCACTGCTGCTGCTGCTGCTGCTTTATTCCGCGGCTCGCAAATAACGAGACCACGACGACATCGAGCAATATGAATCGTCGCCGCAGTCGTCAGTCGAACTCGGTCGTCATTCAAACGACTTACGATATTTGGGGCAACGGAACGCGTTGAGCGGTGCGCGTATGCGTCAGCGGACACCTTTGATGACCTCGTAAAGACGTCGCCGCGGTGGTGGCTGCTCTGGCTGCGCTCTGTCCCGCACTGTTCGCCTACCAGCTCTCTGTTCGGCCCGCTTCCTACTCAGTAGTACGACTTTGAGGAAGCGAACGCAAAGTAAAGCGGCATTGAATGAGGAAGGGGGGACGGGACCGGCAAGGCGCACTCTCAACACAAATTAGCGCTTCCAGCGCGCCACATGACTCCAATTTCACGGCATTGATGCGATCGGCAGAAACGCGTTTGTTGCAAATCGTATTTTCCTATGCGGTGGACTCCAAGTGGAGCGGGATTTCGTCGAAATAGGCAAACATTGCCTGCCCCTGGGAGGAGCGTGACGAATATGTGATGTTTGCAGGCCCCTGGCCGACCCTAGCAGAGAGATAGAGAGAGAGTGGGCGGAGCCCTCAGATCCCACCTGAGCGCTGTGAAGTAAAAATGCCTCATATACAGAATAGGGCAGAAAAGGGCATACATCATCGATACGGTTCGGTAAGTTATAGTCACAATTTTTTTTTAAATTTACAGTAAAGTCTGTTGAGGTGTCTGCAGTGGAGCTCAGGTTCTCTGGTCAGATGTTTAAATTTCAATATCACACAGGGACTCGCATAGCCTTGGCGACATGTTTCCCACACTCTGTGCCGTGCCAAACTTGCTCACAATCGACACCATTCAATGCCCACAGATGGCACACCATGCATGCGGTGTCACGTCAGCTCCTCCCTCTCCTCCCACCGACCTCCAACTCTGCATGTTGTTTTCCGCAAACCGCCAGAACGAATTTCATCTCGAGAAAACGTATATGGACGAAGATTGCGACAAAACTCCTCGCTTACCCACGAAATTCTAATGAGAAAAAAAGAGCATGCATTGCCGCAAATAGAGACGTCATGTCAGTCTCGACAGGTTCTCCGTCTCCCTAATCCTTTTCAGAGCACTATAAGCCGCATTCAATGGTCCGGATTACACACACACGCACACCTCCGTTTGACTTCCCGACGTCCCACCGCGAATAATCTTGTTTCACGGCCTTCTGCTTTCAAAAGGATGCACACAAACTAGCCGCCATCCCGGTGAGGTGGTGTCTTGTTATTCGTATGACGCAACGGCGCGGGGCCGGGGCTGCCCTCTGCAGACACCTAACTCGATAGGGTGCTCGACAGACACTTCGACACGGAAGTGGGGACACGAGTACGCTCGTTACGGATCATCCCTGAAGTACGTCCACGACTGCCCCCCGGGAACATACCTTATTTGACCTAGTAGGGGCGTGTTCACAAACCACTTGACTTTTCTTCGAATCCTTATCGCAGCGTTGACAAGCGGCGCTGGACCAAACTTCGCGGGCCTGGGTCTCCGGTGACCAGGGATTTAAAGGCCCGTAATATTACCGGTAAGATTCGCTTAGTTACCGTAACTTACGGTAATATTACCCGACCTTGAAAAATGTGGTATTTTTCGGTAATATTCAGATTTTCAAACTCTGAAAATTGCTGCATTTGGTGTAAAAAAAAAAACGGCAAAAATGGGTGGGTCCTACCTCGTCCCAGACTTCCGTCCGGAACCGTTCCTGCTTAACTTCGGTGTTCGGATGGGAACCGGTGTACCAGGAGTTGACCGCCGCTAAGACACAGGCACGACGCAGCCACCTTGGTAGGCAGGCTTCCGCAACGGCCAACATCGCCCCTTCCGCTGACCAGATTTCAGGAGTCAGCCCCCTTCGACCAGCCAGTTGGTCTGTGGCCGTGAGGCCACTCCCTCGCGGATTGAGAGGGAGGTAGGATGCCCAGATCGTACACGGCCGAAGCCGATTGTACTCTACTCTTCTACGCCATGTATCCAAGTAGGTGTTGCCCGAATACTCCAGATTCCGAGGCCTTACGCTTGAAAAATGTAGAAGGCCGAACCCTAGGCCTCTACATTAACTTCTGCCGAGTCTTGGCAAGCACCATTCCCCTGCTCGGGCGTCGAACCACTGAGTCAACGAGTGTATTCAACCTCCGGGGAATGGCCGCGGCCCAACGTCCGCGGTCACTCAGACAACACACTTTGAACACGTTCTTTTGGTATATTTTACCCACCATCCTCGGTCGGCAGACTTGAGAAAAATTTTTACTCCGGCAAAGAGTTGAACCCCGGACCTTGCGGTCATCGACTGGCCCGCTAGCCCACTACGCTACGGAGCTGTGGTGGAGAGGAGCAGCGCGCTGTTGATACTTTAGCCACTGTTGTCCCGCAGAGAGCAGAACCGATGGGATGATTTGGCTACTGTTATGTGGAAAACATACTAAGGCGTACTATTTTGAACAAATACCTGCTGTAAATAAATCTTTCTCATTTTTACCAAAAATACCCGTAACTTACCTATCTTTCCGTAACTTACCGTAAGGTTGAATCTTACTGGTATTTTTTAATCCCTACCGGTGACCAGGCGCGGATCCAGGAGCCACTTGGGGGGGTGGGAGGGGGCAATGTACCACTTTTTGCCTACTTACAGGCGAAACGTTCGGCGGGTTGCCTAAATTTCAGGCGCCCCTTCGGGCGCCTTGGTAGCATCTTGGGGGGGGGGGGGGGGCAAAACCCCTTTTGCCCCCCCCCCCCCCCCTTGTGCCTGCCGATGACTGAGGCTGCAGGCTCGGTAGGTTCGATTCCCACATAGGCAGTTCCACGCATTTTTTCACGTCCGTCACCAATCAAATTAACTTGATAACGTGCCACGTGTGGTTCTTGGACGTTCACCGGTCTACCACGAGAACGCACGCGCGTAGTGCGGGCTGGCCTACCCCGGCACCCGCAGGCGCAAGGCCCGTTTTCCTGCTGGAATACAGTAATTCCTACTGTAACCCTCCGCACGATTCCCGCAAACCGCACCAATTTTTGATTCCATCTGATGTCGAGGCCCGCGCGCTCAGCGGCGCAGGCGAGCCCTCATATGCTCTTGGGGGACCCACTGGGCGACCCAGAACTTACCACGAGGAGGTGGCTACAACACGAGATTCATCCCTATTCCCCCACCTCTTTTTTTTTTTTTTTATTTGACCCCGTGTCGGTTCTTCGTGCACCTGAAGAGTTGATTGGAATGAGACTTAGGGATGACCTTGCTTGAATTTATTTAATGACGGATGGTACCGTCGTGATCCAACGGAGTAGTGAGCACCACCAACCTGATGTGTTTCTGTGCGGCTTGGGTATGGCGCGGGAGGTCGGGAACCACAATTGCAGGTATGAGCGTCCTTCTCCGGGATCCTCTAGCATGTCCTCCAGTTCGGCGGTGCTGAAGCACATCAACCCCGTCATTAAGAAGGTGCACGTCCTCATATGGTTACGCATCAAAAAGAACACAAATGTGACCGAAGGAGCCAAACACGTCTTTGAGACAGTTGAGCGTCTTTGGACTCTTCGAAGAAGTGCCGCGAGGTGGTGTGCGAGTACATCCAGAATAATGCGTACTTCGCCCACCCCGTGCTCCTGGCCATGGTGACCGACGAGCGGCCCGAAGGCTTGGCATTCAGCGGGTCGTGGAGGCGAGGCGGCTGCACCAGGACGACGAGATCCAGTCGTTCTAGGTGCTTACGCCCAACTTTGTTGCGGCTGACTACACCAACATTATTGACTGGGACCCCGTCAGCATCACGCCGCCGCCGTTGCAGGACACCATCTATACCGCCGACCAGGAGGCCATGCTGGAGGATTCCGGGAAGGGAAGCCCACCTGCCACCGTGATTCCCATGCCATGTCCAAGCCGTAGAGAAGCACATCAACCCAAAGTATCACTCGTGTTTAAATTTGGAAGCACCATGAGCCATGAGGTTCATTTTACTTAAGTTTTCTTGCGGTTACACAACTAATAAGTAATATTATACTCCGTGAAATACTGCTAGGAGCAAAGTATCAATTGCTTCGAATTTCTCAATTTTGGTCGTATCGTACAATGTCCAATGCGACAATGCATTGGTTGCTGCCATCTATGCGTGGTTCTAAAAAGTAGTCCCACGTGGTTCGAAATAGTAGTCCCAAAATGTGATTCTTTTCTTTGTTACGAGATGGCAGGACTAAGAGGGGTTCCGTATTTATAAAGCAGTACTTCCGTCTCGTCCCTTTGGAGGAATAGATAATGATCCCACATGACATGTCTGAATTGTCCAAGCATTATCATTGTGTCTCTATTCTTTTTCACGAGAAAAATAAGTAAGCAACTAACGCTGGCTAGGCTCGGCCATAACGATACTTTTTTCTCGAAAATTGAAACTGCAATTTCAAGCCGACTTTGGTGTCAATCTGTCCCTTAGGTTTATGCTGACAACATAGGTGCGTCGCAGAGCTACATGACGTGTAATTTGGCTTTTACTCAAAATTTCTGGTTTTGGTGCGTGACGGAATTCACAACAATGACGAAATTTCACAAACACCGGCGAAAGAGGCCATTTTCCACTTCTTAACTCTTGGGCTCCTTCGGGGCCGGGCCCAGCCAGGGGGGCGGGTCACCGCGCGCGTCGTCACCGTCAACCCCCTGCGAAGCGGCTCGGGAGGCACCCGAGGCACCGCCGACCCGGCCCGGCCCCGCACTCCATTCGCAGGGCGACAAAGCCGGGCCCTTCTGCTCCAGCAAATTGAGTGAGCCACTTGAAAGCGGTGCCGTCTCTTTTTGCGGCTCGACTTTCGGTCCAGAGAGGCGTGGCGGCCGGTGCGGCCGGAGCCCTGTCCGCGGCGGCAAGCGGCGGCAGGCGGCGGCAAGCGGCGGCAAGCGGCGGCAAAGGGACGTGATTATTGTCGGGTCGTATCCACATCACAGGCCCAGGGGACGTGCCGCCGCACCGCACCGCACCGGGCTGCTGCCGGAGTTGCCGCCCCCAAGCACTCCGTCTCTCTCGCCCCCGAGACGTTGGTCCCGGCCGGGAGACGGAGACGGAGCGCGGCCCTCGGACTCTCGGACACGGCCTTACCCGCGCCCTGCAACACTCCTCGTGTAATCAAACAACTGACAGTGACACGGCAATGATACGGACAGATGTCTCCGGCTCCCTGTGTGTTGTTTGCTGTCGCTGTCGTGTCCGCCTGGCTCACTTTGCCAAACGGGTATAGGATGGAGGACAGGATCACTCCGTGGCGACACCCGGATGTGCGCGGCCCGGGCTCAAACGTGTGAACACAAATGTAAAATGAAGAGCAGAGATCGCGGGACTGGACGGCAAGAGCAGAGAGCGGCTGCGGAAGAGCGCCGCCAAGAAAACTATCCGAACAGCCGCGCCGGCGTCGGCCGCATCTCCGATCGGAAACCTAATCAAACGATCTGGACCGGGCCTATATGGGCTAACACTACTTTCATCTCGACGGCGAGGGTGTCGCGTAACTCAGGCTCGTCCGGGCGAGCAGGGGGTTGGGGAGCACGCTCTCGGAACGAGGGCAGTCCAGGGGCAGGACAGGGGGCATTCCGTCGTGCGACAAAAGGAGCCGCCGGGGGTGGGAGGGGCCGCTGGGTGCCGGCCACTGTGTGCACCGCCCCCGCGCGCACCGCCCCCAGGCCAGGCCCCGCCGCCCCCAGCAGAGCCAGCGGAGCGCGAGAGGATCAGGGGGAGGGGAGGGAGGAGGGCGGCATCAGAGTTGTGATCTCTTGATTTCCACGTTTCATTTCTGGGAAAGCTTGTTTGTCGGTGAGGGGAGGCGGCGGTCGTGCCGAGCTCTTGCCGCGCGGCCGATGGGGATGGGGAGTGAGAGGGAGTGGGAGAGAGACAGATGCCGGGGGGAGGAGCGAAACCGCTGCTGCCGCCGCAGCCGCTGCCGCTCCCGTTTTCAGTCGGTCTTTTTGCCGCACAAACGCACCGCGCTGTCCTCTGCGGCTCATGTTATTGTTTGTTGTGATGACGTTCGTGTTTGTGGAATCGGCGACAAGCGGGGCCGGGACCAGGGCCAGGACCCCGTAAGTCCCGAGCCGAGTCCCTGCAGTTACACGGCACCGGCGGCACCCGGGGGACGCGCCGAGCGCTAGCCAAGTCGGCGAGGGAAAAAGTGGAGCGCGCAGAGCGGGGCGGTATCGGCCCAGCCCCGCTGCAGCAGCCACACCCCCTCCCCTCCCCTCGCCTGCATTCGCGCGCCCAAAGAGGCGGGGCAGTATGAGAAACCGCGCCAAAGGCCTTAAGTACGTACCTATCGGCGACGCGGACAATGCGCCGAGTCCTCAGAGAGGACGGCTCGGCTGTCCGCATGCCCCCGACGGCCCTCACCAGCCCTTAGCACTCGAAGGACACGTGTGCGTAGGGCTGGCTGCCGCACTCTGCTGCTGCTGTCAGTCCGTCAGAACGGACAGGACAGCCTTGTTTGGAATGACGAATCCGTGCGCGGCACTCGCTGGCTGTAGCAGCAGCAGCAGCAGCAGCAGCAGCAGCAGCAGCAGTGCGTGATCCATCTCACTTTGGCGACCTCCAGTCGGCCGTCTTATCATTAACGGGGGCGGGGGAGGACTGCGCAGGGGGACGCGGGGAGGGGAGGGGCGGTCACATGACGCGCTCGACCGCGGTGGTATTGGGTCCCCGCCCGTTCATGAATAGAGAACTCCGGAGAAGCCCGAAACGGAAGTAAGATGTCGTAACGAAGAAGAAGAGAGAAAATATGGGAGAAGAGAAACCGCGTGATTTTTGAAGTGCAGTGGGGGTTCCGAAATACCCGATTTCTCATACTTCCCCTGCGTTCTTGTTGTTCGTTACGACTTCTGACTTCCGTTCTGGGCTTCTCCGGAGTACTCTATTACGCCATTAAAGTGCGAGGAACTGTCATCTACTACGTAAATTGTAAACGGTCCCCGACCCGTAGAACCGCGAACTAGCCGCGCCGACCCCTGCATGCGGAGCCTCCACAGCCTCCGGCTGCCTCCGGCAGCCTCCGGAGCCTCCGGTCGTAAAGTGGCCGGAGGAGGCTCGCGGAGGCTCGAGGGGGCGGGGCCCACGCGGGGCCAGGAGGGGAGGGGAGGGGCGCGTCACCAGAGGGTGCGCTGTGTTCACCCCCCAGAGGGTTGAATTGCAGAGGGGAGGGAGGGACGCGCATTGCGATGAGGGAGGGAGAGGCGAGACAGAGAGAAGTTGTGTGCGTGGAGAGGGGAAGGGGGTGGTGGTGGTGGTGGTGGTGGTGGGGTTAAACGGCCGCGTTCAATTTTCGTCGGAATGCAATATCTCAGCGAGAAGATGCAGTCGCCGAGGAGGGAGCCACAGAGGCATGGTACAGCCATGGCGGTCAGCCCTGGCACAGCCCCACTGTGCTCAACGTAGTTTGTTGTTCGGTTGTCAACTTCCCCACCTACCTTACCGAAGGCCCGCTGCCTCGACTGTTTTACTGGATTCTGGATGATAAACACGGAAAAAGAAATCGCTAAAATCATTGTTTTAAAGAAATTTATTTGCATAAATGGTATGGACTTACAGTTAACACACTACACGGTTATATAATATGCATATTATCACATGATTTTGCCAGCAAAAATGGCATTAGAATTAGTTTACATTCCACTTTCAGCCATACATTGCATTCGGCAGTAAGGTAGACTGAGATTCAGACTCTAGTGAGGACGGATGACCGACCAGAATGCAGTCCTGCAATTTTCCCTTTGCCAAGTGTACATCGTTATGAGGATTATTTCTGTCCCAATTACAGTGCTACAAAATCGATCTTACCATAAGTGCGTTTCCTGTAAAGCCTGTCGCACAACATACAACACACACGAAGTTGTAGACCGTTGAAACCAGGCAACGGTTTCACCACATAAATCACAGTCATGGTTCCACTGTGTTTGGAATTGCAATCATTGCAAAATGTTGCGATGACGCGTTATATCAATTTTTGTTCCGTTAATCAGTATGAACTATTGCTTTCTTTCATTTTTTTTAAATTCATTTTTTGCAATAACGTCATCGCAAAATGCAATGGTTATTGCAATTTCAAACGCAGTGTCGGGGGAAATGTCCCGAAGGTCCGCGGCAAATGTCGCATCCGCCTGCCATTGGCGGCTGGGTATATCTCGTCGAGACAGTTAGTTATTTAGTGATAGGGTTGGGCGCTGCTGTCTCAGTCAGGCTTTCTATACGGCCACGATTTTACACACCTCTCGTGCTGACTCGTGCAGAATAGAGGTTTCCAACGAGGATCAGAAGCGGAAGCTGAAGAACAAAAACACTCCCAGCCCGGAAGCTCTCGAAAGCAAGTATGAGAAATTTCGATGTAGAAGAGCGGCGCCAAATATGGCAGATTCACTCCAAATTAACTCAAAACGCCATTCAAGTTTCTCATACCTGCCCTCCAGATTTTCCGGTCTGGTAGTGTTTATGTTCTTCAACTTCCGTTTTCAAGTCTCATTGGAGACCTCTATTTGACGGGTGACGGGTCACCTATGCTGCCGCCTCACAGCAAATTCGATAGCCTAGCAGAACCTCCCCGCAGAACGAGAGGTCGCCGCCCTTGACGCCCAACAGTCAGTCTATGACCAGCTTCCTGAACGAGCCCTCCACGGACCCGTCCTGGATCAGCACCGACGACTGCGGCATCGCCTTCAGCCGCTTGGTCTCGTCGGACTTGCTCACGCTTTCCTCCTCCTGGAACCATTTCCTGTACCCCTCCAGCTTGCGCATCCACGCGTCTGAAAAAGAGTGAGACAGGGGAGCATTAAATAACGTCAGGGCAGGGTTCCAAACCATTCTCAGATCCTGGGAATGCCAGTGAATTATCTTGGAGAATATAGTTTTGGGAGTTTTACGTGTACACTTTACAGTATTACGTACCGTTGAGCTCTGCGAAGGTCCCCGCCTTGCCGCCGTACTCGTTGGGCAGGATTTCCGGCTCGATATACTTGTGCAGCTTCTCAACATTGGAGTGGAAGAAGAACTGACGAACGGAACATAAAGCCCAGTCAAATTCAAACAGTAGCTAAGCTTACTCGTGCACACGGGTTACTTCTGAGGCGTGCCTGCACTCACCTTCTTGACGAGCTTCTCCTTGAGCATGGGGGTAAAGGCGGCGGCCGCCTTGTCCACGACGGGCATGCAGTTGACGAAGTGCACCTGGGAAGCACGCACAAGGTCACACAAGGTCAGTCAGGGCAACCCATCAGGCGCGCGAGACGAATGGGTTGCCTACCCCGCGGGCGCCAACGCCAGCCCGGCGGGGCCAGCCGCGGGCCGCTCGCTACTCACCTGGTGCAGCCGCAGGGGGAAAGCGTCCTGCACGCACAGCATGGACTTGCGGACGCCAGACAGCGTCGGCGAGAAGCGGGCGAAGTGCTGGAGGGTGAATCCCTGCAGGGAACAAGACACAGAGTCAGCAAACCATCCGGCCGGACAGGCGGAGTGGGAGCTGCTGGCCGAGCCGAGCCGGGCCGCCTCCGTGATTGTCAACACGCTCATGTAATCACTGTTGCCGGGCCAATAATATGTGCCCAAGCGCCAGGTGGGCCGCGCGATCGCCTCTGGTTCCCAGAATGCCGTCAATAGAGGTTTCCGAAGAGACTTGGAAACGAAAGTTAAAGAACAAAAACTCTTCCAGTCCGGAAACTCTCGTGATCATGATGAGAGATTTGAATGGAGTTTTGAGCGAATTTGGAGGTCAGTGCCTATATTTGCCGCGGCCGTTGCGCATCGATATTTCTCATACCTGCTCTCCATGGTTTCCGGCCTGGAGATGTTCTTCTGTTTTTGTTCTTCTACTTCTACCTTCGGAAACCTCTACCTATTTCCGAAATGTACCAGCGGCGACGAGTCGAAAGCGGTGCTTCGACACACGCGTTGACGCTCACCTGGAAGTCGACGACCATGATGTTGGACAGGCACTTCTCCTCTTTTAGCCTCACGTCCAGGACCATGATGACCCGCTTGGTGAGCGTGGGCACGCAGAACTTCTCCACGTCTGTGGCGTGGAGCCGGAAGATGGTGACGCGGTAGCCCTCGGACGTCAGCTTGGGCAGCACGAAGTACGACCTGGGAGGAGACGAAACAGTTGTATGAGAAATCGGACCAGGTCAGGCTCTTCGGCTGCGCTCTGGTCACGGCCTCTGCAGCGTTCCCACGTCTTTAGTCGGTGCACAGTGGTTAGAAAAGAAAACCAGAAAACCGCACAACTCCGAACGGTACAAAGTTTGCACTGTTGCGATGTGATGTCATGTGGCGGACATCCAGAGACTCGCGGCCGCGGTATGCTGGTGGCATCAGAAATACTCTCCGCCAATCCGTATAGAGGTTTCCAACGAGGCTCAGAAGCGGAAGCTGAAGAATAAAAACACTTCCAGACCGGAAAATCTTGAGTGCAGGAATGAAAAGGGCCGCGCCCAATTATGGAAACTAGCCCCCGAATTCACTCAAAACGCCATTCCATTTTCTCAGTCCTGCCGCGTAAGTTTCCGGTCTGGAAGAGTGTTTGCTCTTTAACTTCCGTTCCTCAGTCTCATTGGAAGCCTCTATTTCGACGCGACAGGTTCGGGCGTTGCGGCATAAGGGTAGACAGCAGACCGTGGAGGCCCACGGCCTCTCCAGCGGGGCTTCCATGCTACACTCCCCCGCTCCTCCACTCCACCGCCACGGGGCGACCGCGGTGACGTCACCCAAGGTATGACCGTGGAGCACGGGCCCCGGTATAGGCCCAGACCAGACCCTCAACCGGAAGCAGACAAGTGTCACCCGTCCAAACCACAGGCGGAGAGCGGCCGGGGCCCCCACAGGCCCCCGCAGGCCCCTGCAGGGCGGCGGCGACTTTCAGACGCCTCCAACGCCAGGGCACTCGTATCCTTGCTTTTGGATGGCAACCGAAGTCGAGGAATTAAGGCCTCGGGAAAGTGTCACCATCACCGCCTTGCCGCGGCAGCAAGCGGCAGCAAGCGGCAGCAAGCGGCAGCAAGCGGCAGCAAGTGGCAGCAAGCGGCAGCACTGCTGGAACTCACAAGTCTCTGCCGTTTTCCTGGATGTCGTCGCCCAACGGGTTCCTGTCCACGAAGAACTCCGGAGTGGTGGCCCGCACGCGGTAGTACGTGTCCAGGACGTGCTTGGTGCGCTCCAGCGAGAACTTGCAGCCGTAGAGGAACCGCTCCAGCCGCTCATCCTCTAGAAAGGCGAAATGGGAAGAATTCAAAATTGGTAAGGTTCGCTTGACGAGAGACAGAATTGTTGCGTGCTGTGTGCATTAGCGAGTGCGGGGAAGAGACGACCTTGCGGGTAGCTAATGTAATGACCCACGGACTTTGAGCAGTTTACAGAGCACGTGCCTGGTCGTCCATGTACGTAATTTCTTTCTCAGCCTCAGCAATCTTCGAAGGGGAAATGCACTGGTATAAGTGTGCGTGCAAATGCAAACATGCACGCCGGGCGCGCCTTGTGGCCCGGCAGGCCCGGCCCAGGCAGGACACTCTCAGCAGTTTTGCAACGTTAATGCCGAAGTAATGAGCGCAGCCCGCAGGCTAGAGCTGCTAGAGCGCAGGTGTGTGTGTGCAGCGCTCCGCCGGAAGACCGTTTGCGAAATTGGACGCATATTGGTAATGACTTCCGTATGACCGATTGGTGCCAAAGGCAGCAGAAAATGAGAGGGTGCTCTGCAGAATGTTCACTGGTCTCGTTGCGCATCCCGGAAGGGTGAATATGATCTCGAAAAACAAAATCCTACTGTCACCTGTCACACACATTTTGGTTTTGACGCTGCGCTGCGGCCAAGACAAGATTCTGCGGGTGAGGCTCTCAGCTTAGCAGCGTCTGTTATAGCAGTGTGTCAATATTTGATGATGAACTGTCCGCGCCTCTCTGTCTCTCTCTCTCTCTCTCTCTCTCTCTCTCTCTCTCTCTCTCTCTCTCTCTCTCTCTCTCTCTCTCTCTCTCTCTCTCTCTCTCTCTCTCTCTCGATCTCTGATTCTTTACAGCGCCCAATACCGTGCATGCTTCGCTGTTACCTTGCGATGTGCTGTTATCTCTCAGACTCAGCTGGCGGCTCAATGCGCGGCTCCGCACTGGAAAAGCACGGCAGCTTTGACTCACCCATGTGGCTGGGCAGGTGGGGCTGCTTCTGGAGCCACTCCCGGAGCCGCTTCACGTCCTCCTTGGTCACCTCGGGGTCCTGGTGCAGCTCCTGCCGCATGCGCTTGGCCTGCTCGGCCGTCGGCGCCTCCAGCGTCATGATCTGCGCCGAGCCGAACAACAACAAGGGTGTGTTAATCAAACGATGCGCTCCCGAAACAATGTCGTTGTGCTGTGCGCGTGTGTTTTGCAAGGTATGGCCCCCCGTGTTTACGCTCATGGCAATGCGGGGGCCAATGTGACACGGCCCAGCCGAGCGTGTCGGACATGCACGCTGCACCGCCACGTCTTCCCTCGGCCTTGCAGACGACGACCCCGCCTAGGCCAGTCCCGGTGCCCGCCGCCCCGGTGAGGGCCCCCCCGAAGGCCCCCGAAGGCCCCCCGGCGGCCGGGCAGGGTAAGGAATGTGCACCGGTCCGGCACGCCGCGGCCCCCGTCGCCGAGCGCACCGGACGGCACCGGACGGCAGATCAAGTCGAGCAGGTGAAAGTACCCTAGGCGACACCGCCCCAAGTGTCCAGCAGCGAACGATCGGCTAATGCGAAAAGCGAGAGTGGAATTGCCGAACGCGATCTCAGATACGTCGCGGGGCAAGTCTGCTCCACAGCCGCGTCGGCGTGCTGCCTCCTGCCCGGGCGGGCGGCTCGGCTGGCCCAAAGCCCCTGCCCCTGGGAGGGTCCGCGTAGGCAAGCCCGCTCCACAGCCGTGTCGGCGTGCTGCCTCCTGCCCGGGCGGGCGGCTCGGCTGGCCCAAAGCCCCTGCCCCTGGGAGGGTCCGCGTAGGCAAGCCCGCTCCACAGCCGTGTCGGCGTGCTGCCTCCTGCCCGGGCGGGCGGCTCGGCTGGCCCAAAGCCCCTGCCCCTGGGAGGGTCCGCGTAGGCAAGCCCGCTCCACAGCCGTGTCGGCGTGCTGCCTCCTGCCCGGGCGGGCGGCTCGGCTGGCGGTACCTGGACTGAGTCGCACAGCGTTATCCACGAACGGGACGGCGAATTGGAGGAAAACGGCAAAGAAGGAGGGAGACTGGGAGGACTCCGTCATCGCCGGGAAGGAAGG